>CAUYQG010072397.1:0-10533 GCA_963574415.1 Tarsius wallacei | reverse complement strand
GAAATCAACTACAAAGTTAGAGAACATAATCTCCATACAAGATGTCCCTTGCCTCTGTAACTTTTGAGTTACTCTCAGAACACTTTCAGGTTTGATAATTCACTAGAATTGGGACTCACAGAGCTTATTGAAAGCTGTTATACTCATGATTATGGTTTATTACAGGGAAAGGATACTGATTAAGATCAGCTAAAGGAAGGGACATAAAGGTCAGTGTCCAAGAGGGGTCCACACACTTAAAGCTTCCATTGTCCTCTTCCTGTGATTTTTCTCTTACTTTTGGCACTCTTTGTTCTCAAGCCTTCAGACCTAGACTGGACCTATACCATCATCTCTCCAGCTGTCAGGCCTTCAAACTGCACCACTGGCTTTTCTGGGTCTCCAGCTTGTGTACTAAAGACCGTGGAACTTCTTAGCCTTCATAATCACATGAACCAGTACCTTATTATATCTATCTATCTATCTATCTATCTATCTATCTATCTATCTATCTATCTATCTATCTATCTATCATTTAACTATACTCATCATCTAGCTGTCATCTCTCTATCTCTCCATGTTTCCTATTGGTTCTTTTTCTGGGCCCCCTCAAAGGCAGTTTCTATTTATTACCTCTTTCCTCTTTGTATGGGTCAACTTTCCTGTTTCTTTCCATGTCTTGTATCTCCTGATAGATGGAACCAAGAATGGGACTCATTGCTCCCTAGTACACTGCTCTGGAGGGGGATAGTACAGAGATGAGTAAAAATGTGGTGCTTTTTTTTTTTAATTGGCCATTCCCTTGGTTGCTGTAGAACTTTGACTAGATTTGCAGAGCTCCTATGAAGTTATTTTAGCTAGTGTCTAGTTGTTTACTGTTTTTGAGGGAAAGCACGGGCCTGGAGCTTCTGAATCTGCTACTTGCTGATATCATTCTTCATCTTCATTTTTGAAATAGTTTTTTGGGTATATGATTATTGGTTGACTTTTTTTCCCTTTTGGTACTTTTAATATGTTCACTGCCTTCTGATTTCCATTTTTTTCTGACGAGAAATTGGTGCATCTTAGTGGTTTATTTATGTACTATAACTATTTTCTCTTGCTGCTATCAAGATTTTCTCCTTGTCTTTCAACGTATTTTTATTATGATGTGTCTCTGTCTGGCTCTTTATGTGTTTATCCTATTTGGGAGTTTATTAGCTTTCTTGGGTGTAGACATATGTGTTTTCCACCAAATATATGAAAGTTTCAGCTATTATCAGTTTGAATATCTGCTCCTTTCTTTTATCTCTTTTCAGTATTCCCATTGTGCATGTATTGCTGTGCTTAACGATGCCCCACAAAGTCTCTGAGGCACTGCATTTTTTGGTTTGTTTTTCTTTTTGTTCTTGAGATTGTAGAAAACCTATTGTTCTATCTTCAAGTTGGTTCTTTCTACTGCTATTGCATATCTGCTATTCATTCCCTACTGAGCTTTTCTTTTCAATTATTATACTTTTGAACACTATAATGTATACATGGTTCCTATTTATTTGTTTATATTTTCTACTTGGTAAGTTATTATTATTATATATTTCTTTAGTTATTAAAGAAACTCTTTAAGAACTATTTAGTTCAAATAAAGAAAAAAGAGAACTATTTAGTTCTTAAAGAAACGTCTCTTTTTCCTTTATTTGAACACATTTAGAATACCTGCTTTTATGTCTTTGTCTGCTAAATTCAACATCTGGGTCCCCTCAAAGGCAGTTTCTATTTATTACCTCTTTCCTCTTTGTATGGGTCAACTTTCCTGTTTCTTTCCATGTCTTGTAATTTTTTTTTGAAAACTGGATGTTTTAGATAATATTTTGTGTAACTCTGAATTCTCTTCCTTCTACCCACTGGTCTTATTGTTGTTGCTGTTGTTTATCTTTTCATATATCTGTTTAGTGACAAGTGAAATGTATTTCCCCTGTAGTGTGCAGCTTCTGATTTTCTTCTCAGATGTGTTTTTACTTGTTTGTTTGCTTTGTTTTTGCCCTTTTTTTGGAAATTGCAATTCTAGGGGTCAACTCTGGGTCAGCATCGCTTAGTGGTCAGCATCTGATTGGTCGTATTTTGAGTTGTAAGATTCTATAGGTTTTCATGAATGGGTGCTGTCATACGTAAAATACAATTGTTTCCCAATTGTATCTTCACAGGTTTTTATGCTTTTGCAAGAACAGCAGAAAATGAACAAATCTCAGACTTCAATATCAAGAAATTTTCTATGCTCTTTTTATATGTTATTTTTATAAGTTATTTATAAAACTCTTTTTATAAATTATATGGCTGTTTTATTTGGATGATGTAAATATAATGGTACATCTATTGTATATCTCTTTTCAGTTTTATTCATTGACAGCATATTAATAGTTTGAAATTGGCCATTGTAGGAGTATTTATGCCATGGAAGTTGGCAACTACAATACAGGTCTTTTTTTGTGGAAGGGAGGAAACCTGTTTTAACTATTTATTCACACACTATTGGCACTCTGTCTCTGTGCCCATTTCTCCTCTTTTCAGGAACCAATGGGACATAGTCCCACAGGAAGACATTTTACCCAGCCAAGGTACAGAGATATTTTAGGCAGGAGCTGCAGGGGAGGGCAAATCTCTCATGACCCATTTCTCTTTCCTTGTTTCCCAATTGTGTCTTCACAGGTTTTTATGCTTTTGCAAGAACTGCAGAAAATGAATAAATCTCAGGTAAGTTGTTTTTTATTTTATACTTTGTGTTACATTGGATTTTGGGTTGTGTAAAATAACTATTAAAATGTAAACGTAAAAATAGATAAATGTCAGCCTTGGGGAATATATGGAGTAGCAGGTTAGTAGCAGGACAAAGTATGTTGATGACCTTCAAGGCCTTAATAATGGTAAAGTTGTCAATGCTGAGTAAACATTTGCCTCTGGTAGCAATAGCAGACATTATCTATTACAGGAACTGCATTGAAAATAATAACAAAATTGATTATTTATGGGACATAGAAAATTTCCTGATATTGAAGTCTGAAAATAGTCTTATTTATTTGTTGTCAAAATGTTGATGTTGTGAACAATATTATAATAACTTTGAAATAAGTGAAGACGATATGCTCTGATGGTAGAAAACATGGTGGAAACAGAGCATAGTGCCAAAGCATGACTAGTATAGATTATTAAGGGACTGTAATATCAAGGACTAAAGAGAGAGCTGTCCAGTGGTCCAGTTTAAATTTGGAATAAAACCTAGTATCTGGAGGAGTGATGAATGGGCAGTATAAAATAACTTCATGTAACTCTTTTAAAAAACTTTTTGTTAAGGTTTTTATATGTGGGTTTCTCAGCAGGAAGTTCAAATCATATTCTCTGAAAGATATTTCTGCACATGATATTTCTATTTTAGCTCATTGCATGAATTTGGGGTCTTTTCCATTACCTGCCTTAATTTGTTCTGGTGAAGATAATCAATGAATGTGATCCTGTTGACTGGCAACATTTCTTCTTTTCCAATAAAGCTTTTTAATGCTTTAAGATTTCCTTCTAAGCACTGCTCAGTTGCATTCCACAAATTTTGATAGGTTGTATTTTTATTTTTATCCTATTTTATTCTATTTGAAATGTATTTTAGCTTTCTTGAAACTTACGTTCATCCCATGGGCTAAGTATAAGTTTGTTGTTTTATTTCCAAATATTTGGAGATTTTCCAGAATAGTTTTCTAGTTTGACTAGAATACATAGATTGTATGATTTCTCTTATAAATTTGTTGAGATTTGTTTCATGGCCCAGGATATAGTCTATTTTGATGGCTATCCCATGTGCACTTAAAATGAAAGTATATCTGCAGTTTTGGATTAGAATGTTCTATAAATATCACTTAGGTTTAGTTTGACGTTAGTGTATTTGGGTTTTCTGTAGTCTTTCCCTATTTTCTCTTTGCTTCTGTCAGTTACTAAGAGGTGCTGAAGTCTCCAACTGTAGTTATTTTTAATATGTTTTTCCTTTCAGTTTAGTTATTTTCTTTCTTTTTCATATACCTCAGTAATTTTTGGTTGAAATCCACACATCTTGGGTAGGACTTCAGACTGAGGTAAATAGATTTCATTTCTGGAAATGGGCACGACTTTTCTGCTAGACTTTTTGTTGGAAAGTTTGAGTTAATCTAGTTAGGAGTGAGTAGGATTTGAGATTTGTTGTTGCTGTTGGTACCCCTAGTGCATCACAGTCTTCAAATTATTGTAAACATACCTTGTGTTTTAGGGTGGGCATTAGTTATTTTGAGCTATGCCCGCGCATTCCTTTTTTTTTTGAGTTGGAGTCTCACTCAGTCACCCAGACTGGAGTGCAGTGGCCGCTCCCAGCCTTCCAAGTACCTGGAACTACAGGTGAGTGCTACCACGCCTGGCTAATTTTTTTTGATTCATTGTAGAGATGAGGGCTCACCAAGTTGCCCAGGTGGGTCTCAAACCTGCGGGCTCAGGCAATTCACTCACCTCGGCCTCCCAAAGTGCAGGATTACAGGCTGAGCCACTGAGCCCGGCTCCGTGCATTTCTGAGTATTAGGTCTTCCCTTAGCTGTGTACCTCAGATATGATGTCTTTTCATGCCCTTGTATCTCCCATGTTCTCTGAGGAGTATTCTGCTGTTACTTATTATTCTAAGCTTGGTAATTTGGCAGTGGGAAATAGTGGGCAGAGTGTATTCTCTATTGTTCTGATTCAACCACAGTCTTGAGTATGCTCTGTGTTGCTGAGTCCTGGTTCTCCTGTTCATTCCCCAGCTGTAGTTGTGGGCTTTGTGTATAATCCTGCCTTTCCCCTAAGAACAGAGTAAGTGCCTAGTAGGATTCTTGGAGAAAGAGCCTGCAAGAGGGTGCAAGCCCTCTTTGTATCTGTGGCCCACAGAGGTGTGACACTATTGTCAGCCCTCACTCAGTTTCAATTAGTTTGTTACCTATTCTGGCTGAATTTTTCTTACCTACATCAGGTTGGGTCCAACTTGGATAGGCAAGAACATACAAACATGTCCCCACTACCTGCAGGCACTGTCTCTTCCTAGATTTGGGGGTTATCCAGCTGCTCTGTGACCTTGGCTTTCCAGTAGATTTTGAAGTTACTCCAACTCATTTTCACTGTGTGAGTGGGAGTGAGCTTTCTTGGCCTTCATATCTTGGGGCAGAAGCTGAGGTCAACCTGTGTATTGTTAATGAGTCTCCATCTTTGTTTATGCTGTTTTACCCCATAATCTTAAAGAATATCCATCCATCATGTTTAAGGCCTTAAAGCTTTTCCTTTCCAATTAAGTGCAACACAAAATAGAGTTAATTTTTCTTTTCCTTCTTGATCCCCAGTATACGTTTTACATATTATACCATGCTATAGTAGCACCTTATTTTAGGAGTTTTAAAATGTGTTATGTTTGTGAAATATTGGAGTTTCTGGAGAACAAGAACATTGTTTTATTCTTTATAGTATTCACAACAGCCAGGATGTTTCAAGGCACAGAGTATTAATAAATTAAGAAAAAAGCAGGATGTTCTTTTATTACCTTTTTTACTTCCATGAAATTTAATACAAAATAATGTACATGTAGGTATATTATATAACATATAAACTCTCATCCACAAATCTATGAATTAGTTTCCATACATCTTTTTGGTGCCACCAGTGTTGACCACTTCAGGCTGAGCAGAACTGTGCTTTTCCAGGGGTCCATGTCATTTGGGGATGTAGCCGTGGCCTTTACTCAGGAGGAGTGGCAACTTCTGGATCCTGATCAGAAGATCCTGTACGGGGATGTGATGCTGGAAAACTACCACAACCTTGTAGCAGTGGGTAAGCAAAGTTTCCATGTCAAACTGTATAAAGTATGTATTTCATTTCTTATATGCCAAAAAAAGCATGACTCTTTTATGGTTAATATTGTTGAAGCTTTTGATTAAGGTATGTTTTAGTCTGCTTTCTGTTGCTTATAGCAGAATACCTAAAACTGAGTAATGTAAAAGGTAGGGAGTTTATTTCTTACAGTTATGGAGGCTGAGAAGTCCAAGGTCAAGGGGCTACATATGATGAGGCCCTTGCTGGTAGGGACTCTCTGCAAAATCCTGAGAGGGCTCAGGGCATAACATGGCAAAGGGACTTAAGTGTGCTAGCTCAGGTCTTTCTTCTTCTTTTTATAAAGTCTTCAATTCCACTTCCATGATAACCCATTAATCTATTAATCTAAATAGATTAATCCTTTTTTGAGGGCTCTACCCTTATGACTCGGTCACCTCTTAAAGGCCCCACCTCTCAATAGTGCCACATTTGAGACAATATTTCAACTTGAGTTTTGGAGGAGACAAATATTCAAGCTGTAGATAAGATTATGAGATAGTTAATCTCTTTTGAGCATCAGAAAGAATGCTTGTATTATCATATCTCTTGAAACGTTTAAATGAACCTTATCCAGGTGTAACTCCAGAAACTCCACCTTCCTCTTCCTTTAGAGTTGTTATAGTTTGTGCAACCTGTTCAAGTCCTTGTCATTTTTCCTCTTATAGGGTATTTTATTAACAAACCAGAGGTGATCTTCAAGTTGGAGCAAGGAGAGGAGTCGTGGATATTGGAGGAAGAATTTCCATACCAGAACTACCCAGGTGAGTTAGTGAATACCAGGCAAAAGGAAGCCAGGGGATATTGTATGCTAGGGGTCAGTTTAGGGGTTAGAAATTTAAAATGTTTAAAGATCTCTTCTTGGTGGTACTTATTTTGGAAGTATAGAAAGAATAACATATATGGTAAAATTGGCAGAAGAAAAAGTAATGGACAGGGAGGAATATAAGCTGATTTTCTGATTGTTAAAAGCTAGGAGTTCAAGGATATCATTTATGCAGAAAAGTCAAGTAATACAGACAGTTATATGTTTAACAGGACAAAGATTAAAAACTAATCAAGTTAATAGAATCTACTGAAATTTGTTTTGAAAGGAAAGAAGGAAACAGTGATTTCACCACTGCATGTAGTAGAGTATTACTTGATATTATCTAAATAGATAGACAATTAATGGAAATATAAGTTCATATTTACACAATTGACTACTTTAACAAAACTGCAACCTTCTAATTTTAGAAGCCTAAAAACAATGAAAAAATCTTTAGTGTGCCCAAGGATAATTCACACACAAGTGACAGTTTATTATGCTAAAAGGAAACTCTCAATAAAGCAGAAATAGGATATACCCTGGTTACAGTCTAATAAAACCAGAAATTGGTAACAAAATTGTCAAGTACACAAGCCAAGCCTATTCTTTTATTTCCTTTTTTTTGCACTCTGGAGCTTTTTTTCTTTGTAAACTTCTAATATTTCTTGTATTCTCACTTTCCACTGACATCAGTAAGAGCCATATTTTCTAATACTTTGCCTTTCTTTCCAATTCTTTTTTTTTTTTTGAGTTGGAGTCTCACTCTGTCACCCAGACTGGAGTGCAGTAGCCACTCCCGGCCACCACAGCCTCGACCTGCTGGGCTATGGCGATCCTTCCGCCTCAGCCTTCCAAGTAACTGGAACTACAGGCGTGCGCTACCATGCCTGGCTAATTTTTTTTTATTTATTGTAGAGATGAGGTCTTGCCAAGTTGCCCAGGCGGGTCTCGAACCCGTGGGCTCAGGCAATCCACTCACCTCAGCTTCCCAAGGTACGGGATTACAGGCTGAGCCACCTAGTCCAGCTTTTCCAATTCTTAATTGATGTTAGTGAGGGCTTTTGTTGTTGTTGGTGGTGGTAATGATGGTAGTGGCAGTGATGGTGATGATAGTGGTTTTTCTTTTGCCTAGAATATCTCGTCAGTAGCCTGACAAGATAAATCTGTGCTCCCTTTGTTATTTATTTCGTGACATTTAGATTACTTGCCTTTCATTGACTACTATAGTATGGCCTGATTTAGCTGCTCCAATTTTACTTTTCTTTGTCTATACTCATGCTGAACATCTTTTAATCCCTTCCCCTCATGTGTCACTTAGGCATATGGTATTCTTTCTTGTGTTACACCATTTTTTCATTGTGCTTCACCTGATGAGATACTAAATTAATAATGCTTGCAGCAATGCTTGGTATATAATAAAATATTGTTTTTATAGATCTTATATTGCTTATCTTTAAAGTGTGGATTAAGTTTGTCTTTTTTGAAGAAACAGCCCTTGAATGTTTGAGCCAACATAATCTCTTCCTTCTTTCAACCCCAGCATGTACTGGATCTTTCACAAGAAAGTAAACCAGGTCTTGCGATCTGTTACCTAATGGTATCTAGCTTTTTCTCCACCTGGTTTATGATCTAACAAACAAAAGGGGTTACTCCTTCCTACTTTGGTATGTATCGAAATAGACATTTGATAAGCACATATTGAGTGGAACCAGATAGAGGAAAGACTTCCCATTCTGAAAGCATGTAAGGGAACTCTTTCTGAATGCATGCTCAGGTCACAACCCTATAATTCTGTTTCATCAGATACCACATGGCATAGAGTACAAACATTTGTGTTTGAAAATGCTCTCCAGGTAATGGGATGCACACAGCTTGTTAAGGTCTATTGACTAAAACCACTCAAGTTTATGGGAAATTAGAGAGATAACAACACCTTCCATAAGCACGGATGATAGTTAGATCAGTGATTGGCAAACTATGGCCTGCAGACTGGCCACATGTTTTTATGAATAAAATATTTTTGAAACACAAGCATGCTCATTTGTTTATGTATAGTCTATGACTGATTTGTGCCATACTAGAGTTCAATATTGTGACAGACTGTATGACCTGAAAAGTTTAAAATATGTACTTTATTTGCCCTTAAGGAAAAGTTTGCTGACTCCTGAGTTAAAGAACAGGAATAAAATTGCATGAGACATTTTAAATTCAGCATTTAATTAGGAACTATTTGCCATGTTCTATCAAGTCTAAGAAGCCATAAGTTGTAATTAGACTATTACGTTATGAGCCACTGAAAAAAAAAGTTCTGCCTGTTTTGCTGTGACTTGCTATCAGTTATAAGTTGCATCCTGATGTTAGAATGTTAAAAAAATATGTGTTCTAATATATGGAATGTATATGCTACAAAGCTATGTTATTTAAGACTGTGGTAAAACAGTTTGTCCAGATAGGAATTATGTTTAGACTTAGAGTAAATACAAATTTTCAGAATTTTGAAAGCAGGAAGATTTGAAAAAACACTCTTGAAGGTTTGGAATAATAGTTTCATAATGTCATTTTACTAGATTCTAGGTAGAATCAAGGCTGGAATTCAGGCTGAGTGAAAGAATACACATTCGGCTGTTGTTAAGAATGAGCAACTGAATGAGTGCTGGGCAGAATATATTGTTTGTGGAGTTGTAGATTGGTAGCTTGAAAATCAGATATGCATTCAGTTGGTGTAAACTTTTGTTTGCTAGAAAGATAACTTCTTTTTCATATGGTTCTTGGCTCAGGTGAGTCACCGATTTTTTAGCTTGGGATAGACTTTGTTGCATTGGGGTCAAGATTTTGTTAATGGTAGATAAACATAAATTTAACCCATTTTCTGGGATTTCTGGGTTGAAGATATAATCTTGAAGTTCTAATTGCAAATAGAAACCTGAAACTGAGAAAATGTGAAATGTAAAGCAAAATTAAATATTTGTACTTTAGCATGGACAAGAGTATTTTAAGGAAAAGGATGTGAATGTAAATATGTCATTAACAGCAGATTCACCTGTTGAACAATTGTGATAGAGAAACATTAGGGCATCACAGCCAAAGTAGAGCAATAAATCAGATTCAGTTTGCCTGAAGATCACTTGTTCTATCATTTTGCACTTTCTTCTGGACATTGGCATTACTGTGAATAATAGCTAGAAGGGGAATAAAGTACAAACTAATGACTCTTGCCTTAGACATAAGGCAACTGGTTCTTCAGAAATTAGCTTTGTCATTAATGTATATAATGGAAATAAGAGAAATTCAATGAAAACATGAAAACTAGTAAAGATGTTACTAACACAATGTAGGTTTCAGGGTATTAGACCTACTCTGTATAGTCTGTCTCCTCTATTTCTCATATTTTCCCCATGAACACCTTTGTTTACTGGTTTTTCTTGTCACTGCAATTACATATAGTTCATTAGCTCAGTTGGAACCTTCCCATACTGTGTTATTTTCTTCCTATCCTAATCTACCACTGCTATAAAATCCTCCATTTTCCATTCACTGATCCTTGAGTTTATATTTTCATCTTTACCCATTTTGAAAGTTGTATTTGTAAAATGACGAATCATTACATGTCTATTCATTAGCAATTTTTCTCCTTTTTTTCTACCACATTTGTTTCCTCCAAACAACTAGATAGAAGGAAAAGACATTTTGATTCTGGGACATTACTGAAATAAAAAAGTCAAATATAGCCGGGCTCGGTGGCTCAGCCTGTAATCCCGCACCTTTGGGAGGCTGAGGTGAGTGGATTGCCTGAGCCCGCGGGTTTGAGACCCGCCTGGGCAAGCAAGACCTCATCTCTACAATAAATCAAAAAATTGGCCGGGCATGGTAGC
>CAUYQG010072383.1:0-15584 GCA_963574415.1 Tarsius wallacei | reverse complement strand
TATTATTTACAATAGCAAAAACATGGAACCAACTGTGCTGCCAATCAAAAGAGGACTGGATACAATAATGGGGTATATATACACAATGGGATATTATGCAGCCATAAATAAGGACAAAATTATGAACTTCACAGCAACTCAGATGGACTTAGAGTCTATAATACTGAGTGATCTATCACAGAAACAAAGCTGTGAGTACCACATGTTCTCACTCATAAGTAGACCTCAAACAATTATCCTAATATTATAAGAAAGGGAATGGCAGTAGTTGGAAACTTCCAAGGGAGGAGAGGTGGGATTGGCAATAGTGGGAAAATGCCAGGGGAGGGGGACACACCTCATCAACAAGGGTACCTGCATAATGAACATTTGTATACCTAACCCTGAATTGTACCCCACATCTTTAAAATTAAAAAAAGAGAAGTGGCAAAAAACTAAAACAAAAACCAACATATAAACAAAAATTTAAATTCGAGACTATTAGTAGGGACAGCAAAGGAATTTTAATTAAATAAAGAAAACTAAAACCATGAATTGAGAGAAATCAGATAGAGTGGAAAAAAACAAGTTCCCTGAATCAGACAATTGGCATTTAGACACAGTTGTATACTGTTCTATGGTGTGATCTTTAGAATTCCAGCACTTACCCAGGGTCTTACCTAATGTCACATATTTAAGATAATCTTTAAATTTCTTCTACATTTAAGGGTACTATATAGCTTCTTCCTAAGGAATTATATTTGACCTTATTATCAAATAGAGTTTTTGTTCCTATTACATTGGTTCTACAGGAACTTTTCCCCCAGAAAATGTACCTGAGGTAATATCATTTCAAAAACAGAAACAGAATTTTTCTAATGCAATCATACTTTTTCCTTCTGCATATCTTAAAAGATTTTTCCACCTTTGCTATTCAAAAACATTCAATAGTGGAGGGAGATAATTTGAACGATTTCCATGTAATAAAGAATTAATCAAATCAAGTTTAAAATGCTTCAGATACAGACATTTTCTTCAAGAAAAATTTATCCCTTTCTACATCAAAATTTTACTATAAGTTTTTCTCCTTTAAACTTGGTGTGTTTTGATTCTCAATTTAGAGGAAACATCCCAACTGTCTCAACCATTCTCAACTTTAAGAAGCAATCTTGCATTTTATAACTATCTGCCTCTTGTGTACTCTGGAAAGTAAACACAAATCTGCCAAAATATGAGTAAACCACAAGTTAAAATAATATACTTTGTTCTGCTTTTAAATATTTTCAAATAATCTATATATCATCTGGTCTTATTTTAGCAAATGTTATATAGCTAATGCTGATAAAAGGTTTATACCACAAATAGTTCATGTTCAAGAAACATACAGTATGTTAAAGGGTTAAATATTGCTCTGACTGAGTCTGCCTGAGCAGAATATCTAATTATAAATGTGATATTTAAAATCTGTACTATTTATATATAAATCTTTATATTGCAGGATGTGTGCTTGCTTTCTTTCAGGAAGAGATATATCATTCTGTGAATAGACAATTTTCACAGATTTTTATTGTAAATATCCAACAATACAAAAAAGAAATATGATTGTATAAATAAATAAATATTAGAAAAATGTAGTGTAGTACTATTTATAGTTGATTATTACTCCCTCTGTAAACTCTCTCTACACTTATTAATAACTTGATATGAAAGAATGAAGAAGTTAATATTAATATTTATTTGGTTTTTCCAGATAGTATCACTCTGACAAACACATAGTCACTACATTATTTTCTCTAAGCATATTAATGACAAAACAAAAAACAGAAATATTGGACAAGTCTCCGAAGAGAAACTTATTATGCCAGAAGGACAAATGTTTATTTTTTATCTTCAAATGTATTATTTAAAATTCAAAGCAAATTCCACATCAGAAGATTATATGTAGGTAAAATCTTGGTTGTCAGTAATGCTTTAAAAATTTTGCTAAAATGGCTAATAAAAGTTTATGAATAACTGAGAATTAACTCCCCAATCATTTCAGGTCAATTCTCATTATTTTAAAATCTTTCTAAAATACATTAGTCTTTTTACTCACCTTAACAAGTTCATGAGTCTGAAGATAATTGAATCTTTGATAATTCAGAGTCTGCAATGCCTCAGGCTCATCATCCTCGGCATCAATTCTCATTGCATAGTGACGAAACTGAAATTATAGAGGGTGTACAGAATATTGGCTTTAGTCCCTACTGACCTAAATATGCGGCCTAGAATGTTTTGACTTTGAATCTATATCTAAGGTCCAGTTATTAATGTATTATTTACCTACATCTCCCAAGTGTGAAAAAGGAGTAAAAACCAATTGGGTTATTTGAAGTTTCTGGTTAACCATGTTTAAATTTTTCTTCTCTGCCTTTTCCCTTCTCTTCTCTTTTGGCTTTGTATGTGTCCAAAAGAATGTTTCTTATGTATTAAGAAATACAATGTTATGCATGCAATAGAGTCATCTATTTTGTTATCATTGATTGAAGAGTCAAAAGACTAAGCTGTTGTCAGGTATTTCTCAAAGCTAAATTTACTAACAATTTGTAGACTAGCCCCTGATAACACATACTGATTTGTTAATTGTCTATGCGGGAGTTTCAGTTTACTGTTTAAAAATATATTTTTGTTTGTTTGTTTGTTTGAGTTGGAGTCTCACTCTGTTGCCCAGGCTGGAGTGCAGTGGTATGCTCACAGCCACCCCAGCATCGACCTGCTAGGCTCTGGTGATTCTTCCTCCTCAGCCTTCCAAGTACCTGCTAATTTTTTGATTTTTATTGTGGAGATGAAGTCTCACCAAGTTGCTGGGGCTCGTCTCCAACCCGCGGGCTCAGGCAATCCACTTGCCTCAGCCTCCCAAAGTGCTGGAGTTACAGGCTGAGCCACAGAACCTGGCCAATATATTTTTTAATTACAAGCTCAACATTATTTTCTAAACAAAATTACAAAAAAGGAAACTTTTCTGATATCAATTAAATATTAATGGGACATTCTGATTGAAGGGAAGATTGTATAGGCAAACTTTTCCTGGTCTCACTCACTGAATGCAACCATAAATCCTGAGCTCAGTGCATAGAACAGTTTTCTTAGAACTCTGAAAAGTAAATAGTAGCAGACAGACTGAGGAAAAGACCAGAATTGAGGAAAAGAACAGAATTCAAAATTCCGCTGTATGTGTGCAGAGTTTAACAATTTTTTTCTCTAGTATTGGCTGCCCAGATTGAGAGAGAAATCAAAATACACTATGTATAGTAGGTGTGAACCTGAATAAATATAAAAGAAGCCCTCTCATAGACCAAAGAATATGAAAGATGAGCTCTATTTGTCAGATATGGTGAAAATATCCTGACTTATATTTTGTTTTCACTTCCATACAAATTCCCAGGCAATACCATAGCAATTAAGTATGTAGTTGAAACAAAAGCAAGTGCTGGCAGGCATTTAAAACTCAGAGAATGAGAAATCATTTTTTCTGGCCAGTGAGTCTGTGGTTTCCAGAGAGCGGAGGAAAATGTTATTCACCCCCACATCATTTCTCCCTACCCTGCCCTTCTATTCTTTCACTGTTTGGTTACTTATGCATTACTAGTAAAACAAACTGGGTGGCAGAATGTAGATGCCAATACCCAATTATGACTCGAAGTCAGGTAATGAGTTCCCTAGAAAAACAGAAAGTGTCAGGGAAACTGTGAAGAAGAGAGTTGATTTATAAAGTTGTACATGAACTCCCAGACTTACCTTCAAGATGTACACCTGTGCATCCTGCAGATTTAGATACCGTAATATAGAGTAGCTTACTGCCTAAGTCTCAGACTGGGCACTAAGATGATGAGCACACAGGACATATGTGAACAGCACTGCAACGCCTTTGATAATTGAATTGACATTGAAATTACAGTCCAGAAAAGTTTTTGAAAATATAAAGATCTATTTTGATGAACATAGCCAGGTGATTTACTTGTTAAAACAAACAATAACAAAATCATCATTATTCTTAAGATTTAAACAATACCCAGAGTCTCATAACAGAAAATCAAAATGTCCAGAATATAATACAACGTTACTTGGCATATGAAGCACCTGGAAAATTGTAAAAACAAAATGCAAAAATATACTCCAACTTTGAAATTATAAAGGTGTTGGAATTATTGGACAAAGAATTTAACACAGCCATTTTAAACATGTTTTAACAGTAAAGAGTCATCCCTCTTAAAATAAATAAAAAGATAGAAATTCTCAGCAACTAATAAGATGAAAAAATAAGATGTAAATATCACAACTGAAAAATAGAATAACTAAAATGAAGTTCTATAGCAGATAGAGGATGATAGAGACATGTGTCTGTAAACTTGAAGACAAATCAATACAAATCACCCAGTGGGAAGGAAGGAAAGAAGGAAGGAAGGAAGGAAGGAAGAGAAAAAACAGAGTCATAGGGACTAACAGAAAAATACTAAAATGCCTAATGGACATGTCATTGGATTCACAAAAAATAGAAGAAAAAGAGTATGGAGTAGAAAAAAAAATTAAAGTTATAATGACAGAATATGATGGCATATTTCTGGAAATATAGTCTAACTAAGATTAAATGTTGAAATTTAGTGAGCCAATTTTAGATTTTTAAAAATGATCTTATGACTATCACTTTTTTCTTTCAGAAATTTCATAAACAGAAAATGAAAAGCACAATTTATTTGGGAAGTAAAAATGAGGAATAGCTAATTTAAGTACTTGGTAAAAAAGAAAACTATACTGTAATAAAAAATATATACTGTAATCTTAAGGAATCTATCTTAGGTAAATCAATAGCAATATAAAGAAGGCTTAAACATCAGCTTATTTCACAATGATTCTTTTAAAAATAAAAATCCATTTAAAATAAAATTGACCACAGGTAGAATTTGAAAATTTGGTTAAGCTCAGTTTGCAGTGTTCACCCAAAAGAAGAGAAGTCTAAGAAGACAAGTCAGCATTAATGCATTCACTGAACAGATATTTATTTGGTGTCTATTACATTATTTTAGTATCTCTAGATGAAAAGATGGATAAATAAATGCAAAATACCAATTCTCTTGGACTGTATATTCAGTGATCAGAGTAAATGAATGATAATAAAAAGGATGAGTGTTTTGCAAAAAGATAAAGCAATTAAGTCAATTTCGAGTCATAGAAGGAGTGGTCAGAGAAGTTATCTCTGGTGAGATATGATTTTGTAAGGGACCTAAAAGAAATGCAAACTGAATTAATGCTTTATGTTGAGAAAAAAATGTTCAGAATGACAGAAAAAAAGAGCAAAGACCTTGAGGTGAGGATTTGTTTGGCATGTTTAAGGCCCAGCAAAGCAGCCATTGTGGGTAGGGAAAAGTAAGTCATGGTGAGAATATGAGGATACAAACCTAAAGAGGAAGCCAGGGAGGGAGTGGGGCAAAACAAGAGTCTTGCAAGCCATACCAAGGGTTTTGGTATTTTGGTGTTCATTATGCAAAAAAACAAAAAAAGGCAGTGGGAGAGTTTGAGCTTAGAGATAGCTTCATTGTTGTTTTATTGGATAAAGCAATTGGATATTAAGTAGAGATTAAGATGAATTTGGAACACAATTTGGAGCAGAAAACTAGTGAAACAGATATTGAATTGGCTTGAGAAAAAAATGATGGTTCTCTGGACTAGAAGGTAGCACTGGAAGTGGTAAGATTGACTCTAGAAATATAAGGAATTTTTTATGGCCTTGGAAGAGTAAATAAAGCAGAATTAAGTATAAATAAATACATTTCATTGAATATAAACATTTATTGGCAATAACTGCAGCTAACACACAAAGTAGACTTCTTGTAGAAAATTAAATATTTCCATATTCCAAGATAATTTAAAAGTAGCACTCTTCTTTTTCTCTTTCTCCAAATATGCATTCATATGTTCAAGGAATATTTTGGACAGGATAATTTTCTAGATCTCTTGCATTTTCATCTAACAAAATATATATGCATGGATAAAAATTATTTTACAAAATTCTTACAGAAGTATTGAAGAAATGAACTTAACTTTCTCCATTTAAAAAAAATTACACACACACACAGATGATCTCCAACATTTAATGGTTCAACTTATGACTTTTCTACTGCATGATGATGAAAAAGCAATATTTATTCAATAAATATCTTGACTCATCTTCACTTACAATAGGCTTATTTTTCAATAAGAATGTAATTCCTGTACAATCAAGGTGCATTGGTATGTTTAATGTGCAATTATTTGTATATCTATTTTATTTATAGAATGATATACATATTTTATTTTATGTTTATATTTTGTATAAACATTTAAAATAAACTTTGCATATATAGAGATTTGTATACTATATTCATATGTATATACAGCTAGTTACATATATAAATAAAAATAGATAACATATAGACAGATGCATATGAGTGTGTATACATAACTTATAATGAATAATATATTTAAACATGCACGCACAACTTGCTTTACTGTGTTTCACTTTATTGTGCTTAGCAGATATCGCATGTTTTACAAATTGAAGGTTTGTGGTAACCCTGCATCAAACAGGTCTATGGTGCCATTTTTCCAATATCATGTGTTCACTTTGGGTCTCTGTGTCATATTTTGGTAATTCTCAAAATGCTTCAAACTTTTCATTATTTTACATCTCTTATGGTGATATGATCAGGGATCTTTTCTATTACTTGTAATTTTTTGGGGGCACCACAAACTTTGCCTACGTAAGGCGAAAAACTTGATTGGTTAATAATGTGTGCTCTGACTGCTCCCCTGCCCAGCCATTCTCCATCTCTTCCTCTTCCCTGAGATACAACAACATTGAAATTAGGTCAATTAATATTCCTACATCAGCCTCTAAATGTTCAAGAGAAAGGAGGAGTTACATATCTCTCACTTCAAATCAAAAGATAAAAATGATGAAACGTAATGAGGAAGGCAGTTTGAAAGCTGAGATAGATCGAAACCTAGGCCTCTTATTTCAAATATTTAGCCAATTTGTGAGTGCAAAGGGAAAGTTATAAAAGGAAATTAAAAGTACTACTTTGTTGAAAACACACTTTTTTTTTAAGTGAAGAAGCATCCTTGTGGAGAAAGTTTATAAAATCAAACAAGACATCATATTCCTTTAAATCAAAGCCCAAACCATAGCAAGGTTCGAACTCTTCAATAGTATGAAAGAAATGAGGAAGCTACAGAAAGAAAAATAGTTTAACACTAGCAGAGGTTGGTCCATGAGAATTAAGGAAAGAAGTCATCTCCATAACATAAAAGTGCAAAGTGAATCAAGTGCTGATGGAAAAACTACAGTAAGTTATCCAGAAGATCTAGCTAAAATAATTGAAGGTGGCTACATTAAACAAGATTTTTCATATAGACAAAACAGTCCTGCATTGGAAGAGGTTGTCATGTAGGACTTTTAGAGCTGGAGAGATGTGGTCGTTGATTTCAGAACTTTAAAGGAAAGGCTGACTCTCTGCTTAGATGCCAAATCAACTGGAGACATTAAGTTGAAGAGAATGCTCATTGACCAGTTTGAAAATTCAAGGGATTTAATTGTTTCAAACTTAAAAAACTTGAATATGTGAGGAAATTTTTTTAATAGATAAGCAAAGGAAATGGTTTATTGAGATGGAATATAGTGCTGGTGAAGATGCTATGAGCATTGTTGAAAAAACAAAACAAAGGATTTAGAACATCACATAAACTTAGTTGTGAAGTGGCAGCAGGATTTTAGAAGATTGACTTTGACTTTAAAATAAATTCTATAAATCCTACTTTAGGTAAAATGCTACAGGACATTTTACATGCTACAGAGAAATTATTCATAAAAATAAATCTTGTAATAAATGTCATTGCTGTTTTAGAGATTGCTGCAGACACTTCAACATTCAGTAACCATCACCCTGATCAGCCAGCAGCCACCAACATGGAGGCAAGACTCTCCACCAGCAAAATGATTATGATGTGATGAAGGCTCAGATGCTCAATGGAATTTTTAGCAATAAAAGATTTGTTAATTAAATTATGTACATTTTTAAAGAATAGAATAGAATACAGTATAGACTGATCATTTGGAACCAAACCCATAATATTTCTGTGATAGGTCTGTGCAATATATATGTGTATATATGTGTGTGTGTGTGTGTGTGTGTGTGTGTAAACACACACATATATATGAAATAAAGTGTGTGTGTATATATATATATGCACACATATATATGAAATAAAGCATGTGTGTGTGTATTTATATATTTGATGGCCTCCATTTAAAAAAAATGTGTCCATATCTTTGCAATCAAAGGAATGATATCAATTTGCTCATTTTCTGTTGGACGGTTTTTTTCTTTTCTTTTGTAATTTCTATAATTTTGAAGATGAGAGGTGCAACTCAGTATTAGGTAGATAAGTGATCTTCATACAGGTAAAGTTTGGACCTTCCTTTGGTCCTCACTTTGCCTGGTTTGAGATCAGGTACTCTTATTGATGTTATGTGACCTCGTCTCTACCCTGGCAGTGTCCCACTACTCCCATAACTTTCTAATAGTATTACAGTAAATGTTTAGGATCTGCTTATGAGTGAGAACATGTGGTGCTCAGTTCTTTGTTTCTGTGATAGATACTGAGTATTAATTACAGACTCTAAATCCATCCAATTGACGTGAAGTTCATCATTTTGTCCTTCTTTATAGCTCCGTATATTCCTTCATATATATGTACCATATTTTACAAGTTCAGTTCATTTTCAATGGGCAGCACAGTTGGTTCCTCGTGTTTGTTATTGTGAATAGTGCTGCTATAAACATGCATGTGCAGGCATCTTTTCTGTAGAATGATTTGTGTCCATCCAGGTATATGCCCAGAAAGGAGATTGCTGGATCTCATGGAAGGTTTGCCACACTGTTTTCCTAAGAAGTTGTACTAATTTATGCTCCTGCCAACAGTGTAGAAATGTTCCCTTTTCCCTGAATCCTCTCCAGCATCTGTTTTTTGAGTTATTGATGATGGCCATCCTGACTAGAGTTAGATGGTATCTCGGTGTGGTTATGATTTGCATTTCTTTGATGATAAGTAAGGCTGAGCATTTTTTCCTGTATCTATTGACTGCTCATATGTCTTCTTTTGAGAAGTGTCTGATCATACCTTTTTCTTCCTTTTTAATGGGGCTGTTTGTTTTTTTCCTGTCAGCATATCTGAGTTCCTTGTAGATGCTGGATGTTAGACCTTTGTCAGATATACAGTTGGTAAATATTTTTTTTTCCCATTCTTTGGGCTATTCCCTCACCCCCTTGATGTTTTATTTTTCTTTACAGAAGCTTTTTAGTTTGATGAGGTCCCACTTGTATATCTTAACTTTTATAGTATGGGCATTCAGAGTTAGGTTAGGAATTGGTTGCATATTCCAATTTACATAAAGGTGTTTCTTGCATTTTCTAAGATTCTTATAGTTTGAGGTTTTACATTTAGATCTTTGATCCATTTAGAGTTAATTTTTGTGCATGTTGATAGATATGGGGTCTGTTTTAGTCTTCTGCATGTAGCCAGCCACTTTTCCCAGCATCATTTAGTGAATAACTTTTCCTCTCCCCAGTGGTTTGTTGGTGGAGTCTTTGAATGAATTGGTTGAGAAATAGAGGTATTGCTTCTGGAACCTCTGTCCTGTTCCATTGATCTGTATGCCTGTTATTGTACCAATACCGAGCTGTCTTGATTATTATAGTCTTATAGTAAAGTTTAAAGTTTAGAAGTGTGATACCACCCACTTTTATTCTCTTACTAAAAGTTGTTTTGTCTATTCGCAGTCTTTTATGTTTCCATACGAATTTCTGTATTGTCAATTTCAGGTCTAAGAAGAATGATGTTGGTAATATAATGAGAATTTTGTTAAATCTGTAGATTGCCTTTGGTAGGACAGACATCTTAACAATGTTGATTCTTCCCACCCATGAGTGTAGAATAGTTTTCCATTTGCTTGTGTCTTCTTAGAGGAGTGCTTTGTAGTTTTCATTGTAAAGATCTTTCATTTCTCTGGTTAGAAAGATGCCAAGGTATTTTTATTTTTATTTTTGTTGTGGCTATTGTGAATGGATTGTGGTTCTTTTGGTCCCTTGTCTGTTGTTGGTGTATAAGAATGTGAAAGTCTTTTGCATATTTTTTGGTATCCTGAGACTTCCCCAAATTTCTTTATCAGGGCAAGGAGGTTTTTCAAAGATTCTCTTGGGTTTTCAAGGTATAGGCTCAATAGTCAACAAATGGGGAAAACTTAACTTCCTCTTCTCCAATTTGGATACCCCCTATTTCCTTCTCTTGTCTGACTGATCTAACTAGGACTTCCAACTCTATTTTGAACAGGAGGGATGAGAGTAGGTGGCCTTGTTTTGTTACAATCTTCAGAGAAAATGTTCCAATTTCTGTTTATTTAGCAATATGTTGGTTGTGGGTTTATCATAGATGACTCTTACTATTTTGAGGTATGTTCCCTCTATGCTTAGGTGTTCAAGGGTTTTTATAAGAATGGGTGCTTGTTTTTATTTAAAGTTTCTTCTGGATCTAATGATATAATCATGTGTTTCTTGATTTTACATCTGTTGATTATTTAATTGCATTTATGATCTTGCAGATGTTGAACCAGCACCGCATCTTTGGAATAAAATCTACTTGGTCATGGTTGATGGTTTTTGAGTTGTGTTGTTGGATCCGACTTGCTGTAATAGAATCTTGTTGATAATTTTTGCATCCATGTTCATCGTGGATATTGGCCTGTAGTTCTCTTTTTATATTGGATCATTACCCGATTTGGGTATTCATGTGATGTTAGCTTCATAAAATGATTTTGGAAGAGTTCCAACTTTCTTGATTACCTGGAATACTTTCAATAGGATTGTCATCAGCTCCTCCTTGTATGTTTTGTAGAATTCCTCTGAAAAGCATCTGGTCCAGGGTTTTTATGTTTGTTGGTTGGTTGCTTTTTTTTGTTGTTGTTGTTGTTGTTTGTTTTGTTTTGTTTTGTTTTTTGTAGGTAGTTTTCTTACGATGGATTCAATTTCCTGGGTTGTTATTGGGCTATTTAGGGTCTCAATTTTTTCTTGTTTCAACCTTGGGAGGTTGTGTGATGTCAGAATATCCTCCATTTCATTCAGGTTTTTGAGTTTGTTTCCATACAGTTGTGCACAGTTTTCTCTGATAAGCTTTTGTATTTCTTTAGGGACGTTTGTGACTTCATTCTTTGCATTTCTGATTGTGCTTATTTGGACCTTTTTTTTTCTTTTTCTTTTCAATGCTGGCTAAGGGCCCATCAATCTTCATTATACTTTCAAAAAACCAGCTTTTTGTTTCATTGACTTTATCTATGATATTTTTGTCTTCTGTGTCCTATATTTAGGCTTTTACTTTGGTAATCAGAATTCTTCAGCTGAAGTTAGGGTTTTAGTGGACTGGTCTTTCTAGTTATCTTAGGTGATTTGTTAGGCTATTAACTTGTGAACTTTCTATTTTATGTGTGTGTTCATAGAGATATAAATTCCCCACTTTTTACTGTTTTCATGGCATCCCAGAGATTTTGGTAGAATGTGTCTTTATTTTCATTTTCTTCCAGTCATCTTTTAATTTCTGTTTTGACTCCTGTTGACCCAAGAGTCGTTCAGCATCATGTCATTTAGTGTTCATGTCTTTGTGGATTTGGGGGAAATTTTGTTGGTGTTGATATTTATTCTTATTCCACTGTGGTCTGAGAAGATGCATGGCAGTATTTTGATCTTATTAAATTTATTAATATTTGATTTATGGCCGAGGATGTGGTTGAACTTGGAGTACATTCTATATTGTGATGAGAAGCACGTGTATTCCATAGTTGTTGGACATATATTAAGTCCCTTTGTTCAAGTGTCAAATTGAGGTACCTAATCTCCTTTTTGAAAATTTTGCCTCGATGATATATCTAGGGTTGTTAGTGTGGTATTTAATTCCCCAGCTATGATAGTGCATGAGTCAATATCTTTTTTTTTTTAGCTTACTTAGAAACTGCTTTATAAAAACTGGTGCTACTGTGTTGGGTGTATACATTTTTATGACATATAGGTTTTGTTGATCAATTGAACCTTTTATTATTATATAGTGTATTTGCAACTCTTTTAAAGTTTTTTATAGCTAAAGGTTGTTCCTCTTTTGCATTCCATTTGCCTGAAAATTTGTTTATCACCCTCTAACTTTGAGTCTGTGAGTGTCCTTTTAGTGAGATGTGTTTCCTGGAGGCAAATGTTGGGCTGCGTGTTTTTCTAAAATTATTATTCAAGTTTTCCATTCTGTCTTTTCAGTGGTACATTTAGTCCATTCATGCTCAAGATGATTATTGAGATGTGAGAGTTTATCCCTGTCATGAGGCTCTTTTAATATTTTGTTGTTGTAGTTTGACCATTTATTTGTTGGTTTTTTTTTTATTTTGTGGTTGCTAATGTGTATGTTTTAAATTTTACAGTCACAATGCATGTGAATGTGTTGATTCTGTTTTCCTGCAATATTTGGAAGACTATGGTTGTTCTTTTTATTTATTTACTTATTTATTTTAATATCTTCTTAAGTGTCTCTTGTAGTGCTGGTCTGGATGCAGGATAAACTCTTAGGGATTGAATGTCTGGGAATGATTTTACTTCTCCATCACTGATGAAGCTTGGCTTAGCTGTGTAGGAAATTCTTAGTTGGAATTGTTTATCTCTGTGAACAGTGAACATTGGACTCCAGTCCCTTCTAGCCTGTTATTTCTGTAGGTAAGTTTGCTGCTAGTCTAATTAGTCTTCCCTGGTAGGTAGTCTGACCATTTTTTCTCACAGTCTTTAGGATTTTTTTCTTTTATACCTACTTTGTGTAAGTGAATTACCATGTGTATAGGAGTTGATCTTCCCATTTGATGCCTTGCACAGGTTTTCTGAATCTCTTGTGTTTGAATGGTTGCATTTCTGGTGAGATGTGGGAAGCTTTCTTGGCTGGCATGTGGAATGTTTGTTCCAGGGTGTTTTCATTCTCCTTTTCTGCTTCAGCAATACCAATCAGGCATAAGTTCAGTCTCTTAATATCATTCATCATACCTTGAAGACTTTGTTCTGTCTTTTTAAACTTTCTTTTTATTTTCTAATTTTTATTATAAAGATGTGGGGTACAATTCAGGGTTAGGCATAGAAATATTGATTATGCAGGTACCCTTGTTGATGATACCCACTACTGCCAGCCTTTTTCTATAGTATTGCAATTGTTCAAGGTCTGATTATGAGTGAGAACATATGGTGCTCTCTTCTTTGTGTCAGTGATAGATCACTGAGTATGATCGACTTTAAATCCATCCAATTTGCTGCAAAGTCCATATGTTTGTCCTTCTTTATGGTTGCATAGTATTCCATTGTGTATATGCACCATATTTTTTTCCCCAGTCCAGCTTTGATGGGCAGCACAATTGGTTCTATGTTTTTGCTATTGTGAATAGAACTACAATAAACATATGTGTGCAGGTATCTTTTTTGTAGAATGATTTGAGTTTTTCTGGGTATATTCCCAATAAGGGATTTGCTGGGTCAATAAGGGATTTGCTGGGTCACATGGAAGGTCAATTTCTAGTTCTTTCAGAAAACACCACACTGTCTCCCAAAGAGGTTGCACTAGTTTGCATTCCCACCAGCAGTGGGGAAACATTCCTTTTTCTCCACATCCTTGCCAGCCTCTGTTGTTGTTTGTTTTATTAACGATGATTAGGTGGTATCTCAATGTGGTTTTGATTTGCATTTCTCTATGATGAGTAAGGCTGAGCACTTTTTCATGTGTCTGTTGGCTGCCTGTAACTCTTCTTTGAGAGAAGTGTCTATTTATATCTTTTGCCCAATTTTTAATGGGACTGTTTGTTTTTTTTTTGTTTTTTTCCTTTTGGCATGTTTGAGTTCCTTGTAGATCCTAGATGTTAGGCCTTGTCAGATATACAGTTGGCAAATATTTTTGCCCATCTCTGGGCTATCTCCCTGCTTTCTTGGTGGTTTCTTTTGCTTTGTGAAGCTCATTAGTTTAATGAGGTCCTACTTATCTATCTTATGTCTTCAGGTATGGGCATTTAAGATTCTGATCAGAATTGGTTGCCAGTTTTATTTCTATAAGGGTGTCTCCTGAATTTTCTAAGATGCTTATAGTTTGAGGTTTTACATTTAGGTCTTTGATTCATTTAGAGTTAATTTTTCTGTATGCCAACAGGTAGGGATCCTGTTTCTATCATCTGCATGTGGTCAGCCAGTTTTCCCAGCACCATTTACTGAATAGGTTCTCCTCTCCCCAGTGGTTGTTGTTGGAGGCTTTGTCAAAGAGGAGTTGGTTGAGAAATTGAAGCTTTGTTCCACAATATCTACCCTGTTCCATTGGTCTATGTGCCTATTCTTGTATCAATACCAGGCTGTTTTGATTACTGTAACCTTACAGTAAAGTTTTAAGTCTGGAAGTGTGATACCTCCAGCTTTGTGTCTTTTGTGAAGGATTGTTTTGGCTATTCGTGGTTGTTTATGTTTCCATATGAATTTCTATATTGTCATTTCCCTGTCTGAGAAGAATGACGTTGGTAACTTAATTAGTATTATGTTGCATCTGTAGATTGCATTTGGTAGGATAGACATTTTAACAATGTTGATTCTTCCTATCCATGAGCATGGAATATTTTAACATTTGTTGGTGTCTTGGATTTTGTTGAGCAGTGTTTTGTAGTAATCATTGAAAAGGTCTTTTACTTCTCTGGTTAGGAAGATGGCAAGGTATTTCTTTTTTGGGGGTGACTATTGTGAGTGGGATTGCGCTTTTAATTTGTGTCTCTGCCAGCTTGTTGCTGGTGTATAGAAATGCAACTGTATTTTGTACATTTATTTTGAACCCCGAGACTTTGCTAAAGTCCTTTATCAGTGCAAGCAGGTTTTTGACAGTTTCTCTTGGATTTTCAAGGTATAGCATTTTATCATCAGCCAAGAGTGATAACTCGACTTCCTCTTTTTCTATTTGGATACCCCTAATTTCCTTCTCTTATCTAATTGCCCTAACAAGAACTTCCAAAACAATGTTGAACAAGAGGAGTGAGAGTGGGCAGCCTTATTTTGTTCCAGTTTCTGTCCATTTAGCAATATGTTAGCTGTGGGTTTGTCGTAGATGGCACTTATTATTTTGAGGTAAATTCCTTCTATACCTAAGTGTTTGAGGGTTTTTCATCAAGAAGAGATGCTGCATTGTATTAAAAGCTTTTTCTGCATCTAATGAGATAATCATGTGGTTCTTGTTTTTACATCTATTTGTTTTCATTTCTGCTTTGATTTTAGTGTTGACCCATTAGTTTTTCAGCATCATGCTGTTTAGTGTCCATGTCGTTGTTAGCTTTGGGAAAATGTTATTGGCGTTGATATTTATTTTTATTCCACTTTGGTCTGAGAATGTGCATGGCAAGATTTCAACCTTATGGAATTTGTTTGTGCTTAATTTATGGCTAAAGATGTGATTGATCTTGGAGTACGTTCCATGTGGTGATGAGTGGTATGTATATTCTGTGG
>CAUYQG010072380.1:0-14407 GCA_963574415.1 Tarsius wallacei | reverse complement strand
GCCTGGCTAATTTTTGATTTATTGTGGAGATGAGGTCTCGCCAAGTTGCCCAGGCGGGTCTTGAACCCGCAGGCTCAGGCAATCCACTCACCTCGGCCTCCCAAAGTGCTGGGATTACAGGCTGAGCCACCGAGCCCGGCCAATGCCGTCTGTGTTAAACCCACAGCTAACATATTCCTAAATGGACAGAAACCGGAAACATTTCCCCTGAAAACTGAAATAAGATAAGGCTTTCCACTCTCACACCTCTTGTTCAACATTGTGTTGGAAGTTCTAGCTAGGGCAATTAGACAACAGAAGGAAATAAGGGGCATCCAAATAGGAAAAGAAGAAGTCATGTTATCCCTCTTTGCCAATGATTTGATCCTATACCTTGAAAATCCAAGAGAATCTGTCAAAAACCTGCTCGCACGGATAAAGGACTTTGGAAAGTCTCAGGGTACAAAATAAATATGCAAAAGACAGTTGCATTCCTACACACGAAAAACAAGCAGGCAGAGACCCAAATTAAAAGCACAATTACATTCACAATAGCCACACAAAAAATGAAATACCTTGGCACCTTCTTAACCAGAGACGGGAAAGACCTTTACAATGAGAACTACAAAATGTTGCTCAAAGAAATCCAAGAAGACACAAACAAATGGAAAAAAATATTCCATGCTCATGGATAGGAAGAATCAACATTGTTAAAATGTTCATCCTACAAAAGGCAATCTACAGATTCAACACAATACCCGTTAAGTTATCAACATCATTCTTCTCAGACCTGGAAATGACAATACAGAAATTCATTTGGAAACCTAAATGACGATGAATAGCCCAAACAATCCTTAGCAAAAGAAACAAAGCAGGAGGTACCACACTTCTAGATTTCAAACTTAACTATAAGCCCACAGCAATCAAAACAGCCTGGTATTGGTACAAGAACAGGCACATAGACCAAAGGAACAGGATAGAGATTCCAGAAGCAAAGCCTCGATTCCTCAAACCAACTCATCTTTGACAAAGCCTCCAACAACAACCACTGGGGAGAGGAGAACCTATTCAGTAAATGGTGCTGAGAAAACTGTCTGATCACATGCAGAAGATTGAAACAGGGCCCCTACTTATCACCACACACAAAAATTAACTCTAAATGGATCAAAGACCTAAACGTTAAACCTCAAACTATAAGAATCTTTGGAAACGCAGGATACACCCTTATGGAAATTGGAACTGGCAGCTATTTCCTATTCAGAATCCTAATGCCCATACTTTAAGAAATAAGATAGACAAGTGGGACCTCATCAAACTAACAAGATTCTGCAAAACTAAAGAAATCATCAAGAGAATAGGGAGACAGCCCATAGAATAGGAAAAAATACTTGCCAACTGCATATCTGGCAAAGACCTAACATCTAGGATATATAAGGAACTCAAACGTGCCGAAAGGAAAAAAAACCAAACAAACAGCCCCATTAAAAAGTGGGCAAAAGACATGAATAGACACTTCTCAAAAGAAGATATACGGGCAGCCAACAGACACATGAAAAAGTGCTCAGCCTTACTCATCATCAGAGAAATGAAAATCAAAACCATATTGCATCTAACCCCTGTAAGAATGACCATCATTTATAAAACAAACAACAGATGCTGGTGAAAATGTGGAGAAAAAGAAAAACCTCTACACTGCTTGTGAAAATGCAAACTAGCTCAACCTCTTTGAAAGACAGTGTGGTGATTTCTGAAAGAACTAGAAATTGACCTTCCATATGACCCAGCAATTTCCCTATTGGGAATATACCCGGAGGAACTCAAATCATTCTACAAAAAAGATACCGGCACACATATGTTTGTTGCAGCTGTATTCTCAATAGCAAAAACATGGAATCAACCATGTTGCCCATCGAAGCTGTACTGGATAAAAAAAGTAGTACACATACTCATGGAAAATTATGCAGCCATAAAGGAGGACAAACATATGGACTTCGCATCATACTCAGTGATCTATCACAGAAACAAAGAACAGAGTACCATTTATTCTCACTCATAAGTGGACCTTGAACAATTGTAATACAATAAGAAAGGAACTGGTAGTAGTGAGAAACTGTCAGGTGATGGGGGTGGGATTGGCAGTTGAGGGAAACTGCTAGGGGAAGGAGGGGCATGCCTCATCAACAAGAGTACCTGCATAATCAATGTTTGTATACCTAACCCTGAATTGTACTCTACAACTTTATAATAAAATAATAATAATAATAATAATAAAGCATATATCAATATTCTAAAATATACACACAAAATATACACACAAATATAAAAAATATAAATATGGAAATATGATGACATTTATTTTGTTCTTTTTAAGAATAAAACTATGTTCTGCTTTCTTAGTCAGTTTGGACATTCAGTAAAGCATCCTGAGTTGCAGTCTATAGCTTTTATTTTTATACAGCTGTATTGAAATGGAAGCAACACATTTCACAATATTTAAAACAAATTATAATATTCTGGTTAAATTTAAACAAGCCAAGGAACAACAGCTTTGTAGTTTCATGTATTTAGAATTTCCAGAATTCTTGCTTGGTATCTAAAAGCATTTGTACGATCATTTATATGTGAAATGTTGCTGGTGAAATTTATCTGTACATTAGAATCATGTGAAGAAGGTTGAACAAATAAATACAACTAATACCCAGACCCCACCCATCAGGATACTGTGTTAAACTTTTCGGAGTGGGTCCTGGGCATAAGTATTTTGTAAGAGCCCTTCAGGTGATTCTATTCTGAAGACAGAGCTAAAAACTACTAGTAGTCTAGAATTTCAAAACTAATGTTCACGCAAATCCCACTAATTCCTACTGCTTCTATCTGATTTACTTCACACATTTTATTACTTTTTTTTGTCACAAACTGTAATTGAATCTATAGGCTACGAATACTGAGCATTCTGAGATAGAAAGTATAGCTTCTTGGAACTAGAGACTCCATAAATCAAAGCCTATACAATTGAGATCAGGTTGCATTCATTTTGTGCTAGCAGAAGCAATTTTTTGAAGAGATCCAGATCCAGACAGAGACCAGAACAAGGTAACAGCTGCTTATGCAATTTTTTAAAGAGAGACATGTTGCCACAGAAAAGGAGGACAAAAAAATGGGATAGAGAAAAACACAACACAAAACAATTTATGATTTTGAGAGTTTCAAACCTTGATAAGAAAAACAGACTGGAACCTTGCTTTTAGGAACCTTAACAAGCCACTTAAAATGTTCAAATGAGAACATACTTTTGCCAAGCACGGTGGCTCACGTCTATCATCCCAGCACTTTGGGAGGCAGAGGTGAGAGGATTGCCTGAGTCCACAGGTTCCAGAACATGCTTTCAAGCAGTTTTAAAAATATATCAAGAAATAAAAACACTACCCTTTAAATTAACACCATGGTTTTGTCACTCAACTGGATATAAACATTTGAAAATCTTCATGTCCTTCTAACTCAAATCAAATTCCTTAGCTTGGGAACTCAGGGCCCTTCACACTCTAGTTTTAAATATTACTTATAGGCGCATATCCTACAACTTTCTGCAATTTAGGTTCAAGCCTTATTGCTCTAATAATTCCATGCCACTGAAAATTTGTTCACATTGTCAAAGACCTATCAAACTACATCAAAAATTGTTCTTTCTATCTAAAACATTTTTTATACTTTCCTTTCTTGGATGTAAATTGTATAGCCTTTTATTTCTACTTTTCATTAACATTATGTTCTAAATTGTATCGTTTTGGTACATGTTGATATATACAAATGTTTTAAGGCAAATTATTGGTAAATTTATTTTTTAAAATCCATTTTGGCAGCCAGTAGAAGAAATAGAGATCATTTTAAAAGTATTTTTCTATTTTTTTTTTTTTTACTTTTTTTTAGATGTAACTTGATTTGTTTCAAGCATAAATAATTTCAGCAGATACTTTTCATTTTGAATTGAAGCCTAACTTTGATTCTACTCAAAGCAATTATTGTCATTGGCTGGTTCTTAAATCTAAACATAATACATATCTATGCTTAATTTTTCCAGAGTTCAAGAAATAGAATTTCATTGCATTTATGAGAGAAAAATCACAGGGTACACAACTCATATTTTCTATTATCTTCTGATGATTAAGAAACCTCCTGTAATATGATGTCTCTGTAATGCTGGACTTATTAGTGTCATGAGAAGAATACTCTGGAATCATATCTTGTGTGATATTTTGCTTGTTTTTGTTTTTAACATTTTAACAGCTTTCTGTCATTTGGTTGTGTGAAGGAGCACATTGCTCAGCCTGTGGTCACCCACTTAGTTTTAACAACTCACAGTCATAGTTGTCCTAAAAATCTGATTCTTCTTATTATTGGAACTCCTCCCTGATTCACACCCCCAAAATATTTGCTTTCAATGCTTAGATAATAAATGTTACATATGAATATACAGTTTCATGGTGACATGGACTAGAATTATGTCCTTGTTTTCATGTCTAACGCTGTTAAAACCATCTTAAGTTAAACTTACATCTTGAGAGTCACAGGCAGTGGTACTTGGATTTCCTTCCTTTGTTGACACAACTTGAGAGCTCTCATTGTTTCCAGGAGCACTTTGTTGAGGCTGGAGGAAGAAGGAGAGAAAAAGGTCATTGAAAACACCAAGAACAAAATAGGTTCAAAAAATAGATCCAAATTGTATTAGTAGCACATGATATAATAGAAACATTGCACTAAGGAAAAAAAGATAAAGCTCTGTATACGTCAGAGATCTTAAAAATTGTAAATTTAAAATTATCAACTTTGAACTTAAATAATTTATATTCAATTTTGCATTAGTGATATATATTTGGAATCATTTCCCTTTTGAAAATATTTATTTATTCCACAATAAGGTTTTATTTTAAGGATCTTAGTCCCTCAAAAAGTAGGAATTGTAAGCCAAATGTAAAATTTTAAACCCCCAACTGATTGAACAGATCTCCTCTCAGTCAAGGGAAACTTGCTGTCGTGTGATGCTATACCTGAGACAGATGGAAAAAGAGGCAGGACATGTTTTATTATACCTCCTTCTTTGTACAGTTTTAGGAATACCTGACTAGCATTAACATTAAAATAGAGATCACAAGACTGACAAAACAGACTCTGTGGCTATAAGATACCTAATTCCCACCTGTCTTAGGTATAGCATCACATGACAGCAGACCTTGTATAACAGGAAAATATTTTACCTCAAATTATGTTTCTTTTACATATTTTGAAGTGGCCCTGTAAAGTCATTTTGGGAAAATTGTAGAGAATCTCCTTCCCCAGGAAGAGTCTGACACCTTTTAAGGTATTTGATACTTATTCTCTCTAAAACTTACCACATAGAGGCTTCACTTACATAGCAAGAACCTTGGCTTCCACAATTCCCTTTATCTTAACTTAAGCATTGCTTTTTTGTTTTTTTGTTTTGTTTTAACTGATTGTAAATTGTTCAGACATGGCTTAACTCTTTCAATCAAGTACCAATGAGAAAATATTTGATTCCACCTATGACTTGTAGACTCTCCTACTTTGCGATGCTCCATCTTTCTGAGACCAACTGATTTAAAACTTACATATATTGATTTTTTTTGTTTTGCCTGTAACTTCTGTCCTTCTAAATTGTAATTTAATCACCTTGAGGGCATGTCCTTGGAACATCTTGGGACTGTGCCTTGGGTCTTTGTTACTGGTATGGGTTCAGAATAAACATTTTTAAATATTTTAAAGAATTTGAATTTTTCATCAATAGAATCCTGTCACATGTCTTTATTTTACCCCCAGTATATATGAGAAATGATAAGTGCATACCTTATTTTCTCAATAAGAGGTTTGTAATACTTCACAATTTACATGGAGATTATTTTCACTCCAGTGTTTCACTATCTAATCAAACTCTGCTTTATACTTCTTGAAAGTCTTAGTATTATTCTAAAATTATCTCTTTAAGAGCACTAAATGAAAAAAAGAGAAGAAAACTAAATAGAAAAAAAGAAAGGGAAAGAAAAAAAAGCATTTTCCTGGTTCTGAACAGGGAAGGATATGCCATAAGTAAAGTATGTAAATATCACAGTAGACAGGTCTAAGATTACACATTCAAATGTGTATGTGTGGCCAGGCACAGTGGCTCAGCCTATAATCCCAGCACTTTGGGAGACCAAGGTTAGAGGATTGACTGAGGCCGGGGGTTTGAAACCAGCCTGGGCAACTTGGTGAGAACTCATTTCTACAATAAATCACAAAAACTACCCGGCCATGGTGGTGTGCATCTGTAGTTTCAGCTACTTGAAAGACTGAAGCAGAAGGTTGCCCTGAACTCCAGCCTGGGTGATAAGAGTGAGAATCAAACTTATAAAAATTAAAATAAAATGTGTATGTGTTTCCTGGCCAGAGCTGATTTGTACATTTATTGATATGCTCATCAATCCATGAGGGTACTGTTGTAGGATAGGTAAACATAAAGTAGTAAACACTAATTTGCCTGAGTCTAAAACTTAGATCACACTGGATCACAAGGCAGGAAAAAATGAAATTTTATCGATTAAAACCAGGAAGATCTATGTGGTTTGGTCAGAGTACTCAGATCACAGCCAGGGTTTATATCTGTACTACTTTCTACATAACACTTTTCTGGTTTTCCACAGGCAATTACAATTCTAAGCAGGGGAGCATTGTTAGAAAAATGATACCTTTATAAAACTAAAACAAAGAATAATTAAGAAAACTGATAGAACATTAAATGTAAAAAAAAGAATAGTAATAAAATTAGTAGATGCTACCTATAAATAGAAAGTTTCACAGTGGCATGATCTAGAATTATGTTCTGTTTTCATATCTAACGCCATTAAAACCATTTTAAGTTAGTCATATATTGAGAGTCACAGACAGTTGTTCCTTTAAGTTTATTAAAATGGCTCCTACATAAATTCACCCAAATATTCTATCATAACATTAGACAAACAAAGAAAATGTTCCTTTTTATCTAACCTTAAATTTAACTTCATTGATGAAATCCAGAAGGCATTTTGTGTTTTTCCCTCTGTTACTTCCTCTTTCTCTTTTCAGGACTCCTACCTCTGGTTTTCCTCTGTATCTTCTCCAATAATTAAAATATATATAATTAAACATAAAAACAAAATGTTTCCTTTATAATCCTACTAAATTTCTTCAATAAACTATTGAGCTAGCTTTTAAATCAAGCCAATGAGCAAGCCAGTGTTCTGAGTTACGTGCCCTTGGTAGACACAAAGATGAGAAAGATGCTGTTTTTGTCTTCATAGAGCTCACACAATCGAACTTATTTTCATAATAACTCTAATGCAAAGTATTTAAGGACAAGAAGGCATAAGCAGAATTGTATACATTTTGAAAGAATTAAGGCCAATTTCATTGGGGACAATAAGAAATGGCATGGAGGAAAGGGTTGACTCTAAGTGGGCCTCTGAATGCAAAAGGCAAGAATGAAAGAAGACCTTCTAAGTGAGGAAAAACATTTAAACAGAGACACAGAGGTACAAGAGTCAGTTGCTGATATGATGGTTTATAAGGTAAAAGTAGCATAATCATAAAAATAACACTGCAAAGTAGAGAAGGGAATCCCAAAGTTGAGTTGCAAAGTTTGTTTCATTTAGTTGTCCAGGAGCAGTCTCCTGCATAATTTATAACAGAAGTATGATACGGCTAGAGCCACTGTCAGCACGATATGGCAGCAGTATAAAGGCAAAATGAAAAAGAAGGTGATTAGAGGGCAAACACTAACATACAAGGAATTAAAATGCCCAGAGATATGGTAACAAAGGCTGAACTGAAGTGCCAATCCCAGTGATACAAATAAATAGTACAGTGATAACACCTTGAGAGCAGAGACTAGCATCTATACAATTTGAAAAATTCTATAGTAAAAGAGAAATCTAAAGAAAAGGTAGGTTTGTAGCAAGAAGGGCAAATTCATATTGTTAATAGAGTGTTTTAAAGCACCTGGGAGTCTTAAGTAGACAAATATTATTGGATAGCAGTGTTAAAAACAATATCAGTCAAACAGCTATTTATTCTAGCTGAAATTTACTGAAAACCCACCACCTGTCTTCCCATAACCCCAACTTACAGATACTTTGAGGCAATAGGTTTAAAAGAACAAGGGGAATATATATATATTTATATATATATATACTAATACTGAAGGAAAGTCTCCCATGGCAGCACAGCAAGAATCACAGCTGCAAAAACGTGAAGAATGGACTAAATCACACTAACAGGCAGGGAGAAATTTTAGTGTATTTGTTCCTGTTGAACAAGCAGGTGACTGAATGAATAGTACTGGCACTTTATTGTACATTTATTTAATATATAGCAGCATTAAAGGAAATTGAAAAATAAAGCACATCCATTATTCTAGCAATATCTACTTTTATTTATCAATGTTTCCTCCCAGTCTTTGTTACTATCTACTTGCATGAATATCTCATACAGTCACAGTGATAATGTCCATGACATTTTAATTTTTTTACACACAAAGCGTAAAGTGATGCTATAAGTGCTTGTATATACACTTTAGAGGTCTAGAAACATAGAGTGAGTTTGGAAGACACTATATTATGGTTGACAATTTTGAGTTCTAAATTGGTGGTTATATGGACAATACTCTGATGAACATCAACCTTCTTGTTACCAGACTGCATAGCCCACATCATCCTAGTCATTGATTTAAACACCTGACTTTCCTTAGAGTCTGGGAGCTCCTGAAAGGAAATCATCACGCCGTATTAATCATTGCATCCTTGGGAGATAGTACAAAGTTTGTACTCTCAAGTTTTTGTTTACTTCTTTTCCTTTTCATCATTTATTCATGATGTATTGCAATACAAGTCAATACACACTTATTATGCATACAATCTATAAAAGCATTGTGTTTAGAACAAAGATCAAGGATTAGAAACACAGCTCTTGAACTCAAAGAGCAGCTATTTGCTTCCCAGTAACTGCTCATCATTTCTTCTACTTTTCTATAAATTGTGATTTTTTTTGAAGGATTATCTTTCTCTCAAGGTATGGTATACCCTAAGACGGTTTTGTATATCCAATTTCTTGACTTATCGAAGATATGGGTACATGATCCAAGTAAGGTCATTAGAAACTTGGAATTTAATCAACCAAATTAAGGAGATGAATTACAGTAGGGTGGCTTGTCCAAGTTGTGTCTATAATAAAAGCCTCTTTATGGTTCATGTGTCCTGATCTTTTGGAGCAGACTTTGCTTCGGCCTGTCCCTGAGCTAGTTTCTCGTATCTCTCTTTTTTTTTTTTTTGATACTGTAAGCTAGGATGTTCTACCAATACATCCTTTATATTTAATTTTTGCAAGGTCACTGTTGCATGTAACCACAGAGGCCTGGATGATACAATAAGTCAAACCAGTAAACTGACACTGACCACCCAGCATGAGTTCTGAATAATGGTTTACCATAAGAATGAACAGGATAAAAATCTAATCCAACAAGGAAAGCTCAAAAGAGTAACAATAGGCTCACCAATGATGGAAATTATATTTTAGGATAGACATTCAATACATTCCTAAAAATATGCTATGTAGCAAATTGGTCAGTTTTCATGCTTGCTTAATTAAATTGTAATGCAAGTATTGTACATTTATAAAATACTCCTAAGTGTACTCCTAAATTTTGGAGGCGAGGCTGAGACAAGGCACATGTCCAGAGTAAAAGGTTGTATCTATCTACGTATCCATCATTTATCTATGTACATTTATTATTCTGGGCCCTTGTTATTTTAGATGAAAGATACAAGTCACTTTCTTCACTATTAAGTTCACAAAGAACAAGAGGAAAGAAAGTGAAATTTTTCTCTTCCCTAAATTTGCTAAAGTCTGCCCTTATACTTATCTATCACATAACTGAATTACCTGGTTTACTGCCTATTATGTCAATACTAAAGTCATCTCAATTTTGCTTTAGGAAAAATGCACATAATTACTTATAATAATTGAAAATATATATTACTTTACCAGTGTGAGCAACAGGGCAAGAAAAGTTAAATTACTCTAAATGAAAAAAAACAGTATTTAATTGAAAAAAGGCTTGTTTTCAGACATAATAAATGTAGTTCTTTACATGTAGCCTTTACTGTCAGTGAGATGCCTTCTTGTGGACAAAAGCCTCATAGAAGCTGATAAACATCAGAATAATTACTGAATTTGGGAAAATATAATGCATTTTAGGGGCAAAGATATTTGGATTTCAATTATGGATTAGCCTTTAAATAAAATGTGGTCTCAGATAATTTATATATCTTTTCAAGACATATGTTTTCCATTGCTCTGTCAAATCAGGTCAGGAAAACCTAAATGGCAGTGCATTCTTTTATTATTGTTGCCATTTATTGTTTTGTTTTTAGGAAGGGAGAATCTAAATACGTGGAAGTAGAGTCTGGCATTTGTTAGACAGCATTTGCTTGAAGATTTATTGTTTTGTTTATTTGAATATTACTTTCAGGGAGGTATGAGTCAAAGCAAATTTACTGTAGCAGGCTAAATGGTGGACAGTTGAAGCCCCCAAAATATATGTCTGTGTCCTATTACCTTATATGGCAAAAGGTGAAGTTAAGGATCTTAAAATGAAATAATTGTATTAGTCAGCTCTAACCATCATAGCAAAATACCCAGGACTGTGTGGCTTAAAAAACAAAAGCCTGTTATATTTTCTCACAGTTCTGGAAGCTAGAAATCCCAGATCAAAGTTTTTAATTGTACTACAATTTAAAAAATAGTTAACATGCAACTGTGAAAGCTGAAATAATGCCCTCCTAGTTACATGTTCTCCATTCTACGGAAGTTTCTCTTGTAAATTCAGCAGAAAACACATGCACCATTTGCCCTTAGTCACCTCTCTATTCCCCAACCTTATGGTATTTCCCAAATAACAGCTCTACCTTGAAGTAGCCCAAGCTTCCTGGCATTTTGTTTCATTCCAGCTTTCCAGCTTTAGAATGTTCGCCAAAGTTAGTTGATTGCTAAGAGGAAAAAAAAATCACATCTTCTCATGGGAGTGTGTATAATAGAGTTATTTCTAAATAAGAGCAAACAAAAATAATTCCCTAGAAGCTGAAGGGCTGATTTGATTCTCCACAGAAACAAGTCTTGGATTTTTCTCATATCTCTCTTCGGTTTAGTGTGAACAACAATAGTGGTAATTAGTAGAAAAAAGCACCACCTCCATGATAAAAAATGATTGTGTTTGATCGAACCTTCTTGGAGAAAAGTTTGGGAATTAATTCAGTGTTTCCTGAGCAGGCCCCACACTCCCTGTCTGTGCTTTTGTTCAATCTGTTCCTTCCAGTTCAATGGGCTGTCTTCCTTGATTATTATCAAGAATCTTATCAATGCTATTGGGCCCAGCACGATAATCTATTACTTCACAAGTACTTTCTGTACATTGACATAGTTAGGAGAGCATCTCTGTGATTATAAGGGAGTGGAAAAAAAGGTTCAATATCTTTTGATGGCATTTCTGGGTGAGGGGGCATTAGAATATAATACACATTAATTTGATGATGTATCTTCATACCAATACTAAAATAGGAAGAAACAAGGATGTATTAGAATCCTCATCTTTGCAGAAAAGAGAATTAAAACTCAAATAGTGATTTATTTGTCCAAAATCATAGTGTTACTTACATGTGGTACAACACTGGCAGATTAGTTTCCAGCTGCCAGAGCAATGAATTACAACACAAATGTTAGCATACTCAAGTGACTTAACTACAACAAAAATTCACTATCCTAAATTTCAGTTGGTCAGATGTCTATCTGAATCTCAATGGGCTAAAATCACAGTAGTCCTAAAATTATATTCCTTTCTGAATGTACGAAGGAAGAATATACTCCTTGGCTTTGCCTGACTACAAGAACCCACTCATATCCTTCAGCTGTATTTTCAGACCCAGCAACACTGTATCTCTTTGTGCCAACTTTCTGTTTTTGCCCTCTCTGTCCACTGGTAAGGACATCATCATTACTTTAGGCCCATACGGATAATCCAGTATAATATCCCTATTTTAAAATCAACTGGTTGGCAATTTTAATCCCCATTTTCCACGTAACTTAACAAAATACACTACATAATTTCAAATTTAAATGTCCATTTATAAATAATGTATGCACCGAAGAGGAAATCATAAGGTATTTAAAACAATTTGTAAACTGAATTTCGTTTTTTTCATTGAGTTGGAGTCTCACTCTGTCGCCTAGACTGTAGTGCAAGACACGGTCTCGGCCACCGCAGCTTCGACCTGCTGGGCTCCCGGAATCTTTCTACCTCAGCCTTCCAAGTAGCTGGAACTACAGGCGCGTGCTACCACGTCCAGCTAATTTTTGATTTATTGCAGAGACGAGGTCTCACCAAGTTGCCTGGGTGGGTCTAGAACCCATGGGCTGAGGCCATCCACTTGCCTCGGCCTCCCAAAGTGCTGGGATTACAGGCTGAGCCACCGAGCCTGTCCATAAACTGAATTTCTAATAAAAATGTTGAATTTAAATATTTTGAATGCAGCTAAAGTAACTCTTTGTTGTAAAATTTCAAAATGCTATATTAAAAAAGAGAAAAGTCTAAAAAACCCTAAAATTTAGAAAAATAATCCAAATAACAAGATAAATGCTGAAAATAAAGATGAGAAAAAAAGACAGATCTAGAAAACAAAATTATAATACTAAATGCAAATAGAAAAAAGACAATTATTTGAAAATATTAATATAATACATAACTTTCAAGGAGTACTGATAGTTGCAAATAAATTACTTGGAATGAAAAACTTGGTATAAATATGTTGATGGCTGGAGGCTAAAAGATATAAAGACAATATCACACACATTTTAAATCGAATTCATTTGAAACCCCATAAGAAATTGACAAATATCTAGAAAAATATAATTTTTAAATACTACCGAAGAAAAAAAATACAAAATCTCTTTATCAAAAGATATAAAAAATATAAACACACACACTACATCTAAAAACTGTGAATAATTATTTGCAAATTAAAGGATTAATATATAAAATACATCATTTTAAAAAATAAATCAATTCATAAATGACACAATTTATAAAAGGGTAAAGACATAGTCACCTCTCAAAATGTAAAAATCAATTATGTATTAAATTAGAAAAAGATAACTTTTGCTTACTAGTAATTAAGAAAATGTAATTTAAGTCCCAAGTGAGCTACAATTTTATACCAGGTCAGCATATTTTCAAGTCTAAAATACTGAAAGTCAGTGAGTATGTTAAATGCAACAAGAGTGATGTATCCTCAACATTTATAAAAAATAAAACTTAAACATTCATTTTTGGACAAAGAAATTGACGAAGATGGCGATGGGGCAGCTTGGTCTGTAAGACCTCCACGAAAGAGACTCAGGCTCTCTCCCTGGCAACCTGCTCCTCACACGGAACTCGGCCACTGACACCGCTGAAGCATCACAGTGGCCGGGGCAGCTGCCCCCGCCGCCTCCCAGGTTCCGCGGCCACCGCGGCGGCAGTCCGGCACCGTCGCGCTGCTGTGGTCTGGCACCCATCGCTGCTGCGGTGGTCCGGAACCATCGCTGCCCCGGTCCGGGCACCGCTGCCTTCACCGCCTGTGTCTGAGGTGATCCACACCTTCGGACCTTGGAACCCCTGCACGCAGGATCTGCTGAGATCGCTGCCACCACTACTGCCACTGAGACGTCTGGCTGAGCCTTGGATCTCTTCCTGTGTGCCTTGGGGCCAGGCTTCCATTCCCGGCTTCCTTCTGGCTCCCTTTCTGGCTCCCTCCCCAGTGGGAGGAGCCGCTGAGATGAAGATCATCTGGAGCCCTGAGATAGCACCACCTGCTGACGACTCAAGGTAACAATGCCAAAAGGGGAAACACCCAGTGAACAAACTTACCAGCCTCAAAAAACAGCCAGCAATCAGAGCTGAAAGGACATTGAACTTAAATGAAAAGTATCAGAGTGTGCTTGATTGGTTCTGTTAGTTTACTAACTCGATTCTATTCCTTTTGTTTTGGCCCTTTTTAAAAATTTATTTTATTTTATTTATTTATTTTTCTTTCTTTTTCCTTTTCTTCTCTCTGTAAACCATATCTTTATAGAGAGGAATAGCACACCAATAAGAAGATAGGTTAGCTTGTATGTTAGCATCAATGTATGTTTTAGGTTTTTTTTTTTTTTTTTGTCGGAATTGGTCAGTTTGTAGCCGTGGTCTACTGTTTTTATCTGTTTCAGTTTTTGTCTCTCTCCATTCCTTAGTACACCCATTTGTTCTCCCCCTTAACCTTCTCTCTTTCCACACCCCTCTCCCCCACACTCTCTGCTCCATTCTCTTCCTTCTGTT
>CAUYQG010072378.1:0-29555 GCA_963574415.1 Tarsius wallacei | reverse complement strand
AGTGCCATTGGAAGACCCTAAATGGGACCCTAATAGTGATTTGGGAGAATGAAGGACAAAACATTTCCTGCTGTGCGTAATGGAAAACTTGAGAACTAAACCTATGAATTGTTCCAAGTTAGCCATGATAGACCAAGGGGTTTTAGAGTGGGAATGGTTTGAAATACAAAGAGGACCTGAATAAGGAGGGCAAAATGGACCAGGTGGAGTAACCTCATGACATGCCTTCCCCAGTGGTGCCTTTAGGGTTGGCATCCCCAGTCCGTTGGGACCATCCCTTGAGATGACCACTGGGAGGGCTGAATCAATTCTACAGCATTGACAAAGGTCCGGATTTTCTCATAATGTGAAGAAAGCCTGTATATATGGGATCTCGGACCATTTGCCCTGGCACCTACAGAAACTATCTAGCTGCACAGTTGTATTATTATAAATTCTTCCCTCTTTAGGTTAGGTTTCTCCATCCTGCAACTTATAATTCAGCCATGCTTGGGTGCAAAAGAATTTAAGATGCTGTTGAAAGTCTGAGGCTCAAAGGAGTCTCAGGTCCCAGGATGCACTCTTGCCTGTTACCCATCTGAATAAAAGAGGCGAAAGAAAGGAGTCCCTAAGCTTTCCCTCCCCAACCAAAGTGCATGATGAATTAGGATCGAAGAAAGGAGAGCATCCTCTCACTTTCCTGTCCTTCTCTGCTCATGGTGTTCCCTTGGATGTGAGCATGACTTCCACCCAAGTATAGTGGTAGCGACCCAGTCAGTAGGAATAGTCACGCTCACCTACGCATTAATACCTGTCCTACGTGCTGTCAACTGTGCCTCTGGATTCATCAAACCTAGTGTTCCTCCTTACCAGACGAAGTCTTCAAAAAGACCTTGGAACAATTGGGTTTAGGAGTGGGATTCTGACGGAGGGTGGGGTGACCTGGACTTACCATGAGCCCTGGCCAGGAGGCCCATGTTTTGAGCCAGGTTACAACATTCAGATTACTTTCCTAACAAGGCCCTCAAATATGGAGACATGAAAAAACTCCATACAGGGTCTTTCAAAACAGTCCCTGACATCTTCCGAAAAGCCTAAGCCCACCATCAGTCAAGCATTTCAACATAAAGGCTGCACACTAATTTGACATTAGTTTACCCATCGAGTCCTCAAATGTAGGGTCTAGCTTCACAAGACTTAAATTCCTTACATAAAGCAGTTTGCCAATTACAATGCTTCCCAACATGAAAAAAAGAACAAAACCAAAGCTTCCTACCCTTTTGCCCCATGGACCAATGAACACACCTTGTTCTGAACTTTTATCCAATAAGGTTCAAGCCAGTTGCCAACACTGTCTAGTACCGCCAGCTCCCTAAGCTCCAAAAACACCCACATCACCAAGCACCAAGTGGGGACAGTACCATGGCAATCCCGAAGAGAAGAAAATGTGATAAGAAAGGCTGAAAAAAGTGTTAATAGGAGAGACTGGAAGCCTTCTGCTGACACCCTGTCAGACTGTTGGGAATTGGGGTCAGCCTGAAAGCCTTTGGGTAACACCAAGGTATAGCCTTGGCCAAATACACTTAATTACCCCAAGCTTCTTCCGATTCCATGCAACGGCCAGACCTCCATGAGAAGAAACTGGATTGGAACAGGGCCAACATTCCCAACACCTGAGAGTGATGGTGGATTAACCAAGTCCTCTCCAGCAAGCCTGACCTCTGCGTATTGTAGACCAGAAGCCATGCTATTCGCTTTTAACTGACTAGCAGAGTCCCAGTAATTTGTTCTTTAGACAGAGTAAAAAAACGTGAGGATGAGGATCCTTGGAAGTGAAAGTAAAGTGATAGTTCCCCTTTAACTCACCCTTCTGTAGAGCCCCACGTTTGGGCACCAAAACTGATGTTACTTTTTCAGATCAGCCTGGACTTTGAGAATGTCATCTCAAAGGATCAGTCAGCCTAGCCCCAGAGAGGGTCGTGGAGGGGCTGGAAAGCCTAGCCCCAGAAGTGTCAGCTCTAATGGACTGGCAAGCCAAGCCCTGAGTGCTGCAATTGGGTAGGGGGCTGGCAAGCCTAGCCCCCAGGCTGTAATGGGCTGGCAAGCCAAGCCCTGAGCGTGTTGCTGGTTTGGTGGGCTGGCAAGCCTAGCCCCCTGGGTGTCTCAGCTTTAGAGTCTCGCCTTCTTCCAGCAGCTTTCCTGGTTCAGCCGGTTCCATGGCTGGCAAGCCAGCCTCTGGGGTGCACAGCTTTTCAGCTCTGATGATCTTCTGCAGCTTTTCAAGTCTCAGCTCTTCAGGGGTGAGGTTCTTGTGTCGTGCTCAGGCAGAATGAGGGACACAGATAGTCGGAAAGTGAGTAAGCAGGATTCACTAAAAGGACAGAGAAGCTCCCAGGTGGGAGGGGACCCAAAGGGGCTGCCCATCTGGGACCGAAAACCTTGTGCTTATATAACCCTAAGTCTAAGCCAATTGGCTAGCGCTAGCTGTAAGCTATAGCTATTCTGATTGGTCAGTATTAAGGTAGTAGGGACCTAATGGTTAGCTGATTGGTTGCTTTTCGATCCCAGCAGTGAGTGTCTAAGCTCTAACTTGAGAGGCTCTCAAGGGAGCTTGTTTACCAATGCTGAGCCTGAGAGGCTTGCTGGGAATTCACTACATTATTACCAAAGGACCCCCCTTTCTGTCTGCTTAGCCTTTCTCTAGCTATCTCCTATCTCACAAAGTTCAAAAACCATGAGCAGAGGGAGTTTAGATATTGAACAAAAAGGAAATATATTTAGCTAGGGACTGATAAGCAGGCGACGGTATGGTAGGCGTTGGAGATATAGGTAGGCTGAATCTTGTTGATCATAAGTAGTTTAGTTTATTTTAATTCAATGAGAATTCATTGACTAGAATAGCGACACAAATTGATTTACTAAAATATAATGTATTACATAACAATAATTTAGGGAATATTTAAATGTCACAATTTTTACTGTAATTTTAAACATTTTATTTTAAAAACAGTTATTCTGAGAAATAGCCCATAGGCTTAACAAGATTACAAGAGAAATGTTAATGAAGCTGCCTGGATGGTTGAGGATGTCTGATGGGACAGCAGGCATAAAAACAGCCAAAATTAAAAAAAGCAGAAAGACTACTTACGGTGCCTCAGAAGAGATGATAATCATTCAGACAAGGATGGTAGCATGGATATAAATGGATAGGTATAAAATATATTTCCAAAGTAATGCCTAGGACTTTCTAGTAGGTTGAATGTGGAGTTGACGGGGGGAAAAAAATCAAGGATGATGCTTAAATTTTTGTTGTGAGAGACTGTTTGGTGACACTTGTAAGGTGTTTTTTCCATACACTATGCGTTCAGCTTAAAATTAACTCTTATTGTTGAAACTTTTTGAAAAGTTTTACTTGACTTTTCACAAGTAAGAAACAAAACAGAAAATAGAATGTTGGAAAACCAATGAGTTTGATTTATTTTTCAGTACTTTTAAATGAACAGAACTAAAACAAGATCTCATACAACAATACTCAGATTCAGGTTATCATCAGATGGTTGGTTTATTCTGATGTAATTTTCATATTTGAATTAGCATATTTGAGTTAGTTAGTTGGAAAATAAACCTATCCACACACAAACGATGTAAATCTGTCTAGTTATCTCACAAATAACTAGAAATTTATATAAATGGATCGGTATAACATATATTTCTGAAGTAATGCTAAAGGACTTTTTCTAGTGCGTTGAATGTGGAGATAAGGGAAAAATATCAAGGATGACACATAGATTTTTGCTGTGAGAGATTGTTTGGTGACACTTATGAGATTTTTCTTTCTATACATTCGAAGTTCTGCTTAAAATTAACTCTTACTATTATTTCTCATTATTACACAAATAACTACACAGATTTCAGTCATATCTTAAATTATTTTCTACAAGGCACTCAATAATTATGTGGTTCTTCCAATTAATTATTGGTATTTTTATTGCTCTAAGAAACTTGCATTTACCTTTAATTTATAATTTTTCCTTTTTTTCAATGGGGAGAAATAACAGTTACCATGTGATATTTAATTGTAAGTGAGCAATCACAAGGGAGAGCAGCTAAGATAGAAAAAGAATAGAAGTCAATTATGAAGTTAAATTTTAATGCAATTAAGTGGAGGACACACTGAGGAGAAATTAGAGGCCAAATCAGATATGAAGGAGGGAATGCAAGAAGATTTTAAAAAGCACGGGAATGGGCAGTTAACAGGAGCCAGGTTATAGACTCTAAAAAAGATATAGACTGTAATGATAATGTGTCAAAATGACAGGTGTGACAGGCTCACATCCATGATGGAGATATTTACAGAGGTGTGTTACAGCTGTAGGCAAAATTGTGAAATAGGCCAAGTTTGTTTTCAGTGCCCTCTCACCTCCCTTCCAGCATCCCTGGATCCAACTTGAAGTTCTCAGTGTCCTCACCCTGACCCTTGATGTGTATTCTGTCCCAGCTCTGGTGTCCATGAGAGTCAGCAAGTCTTGGTCAATACTTCATAACAGATGCAGCTTCGAAAATTCGAATTGGCCCGTATTACATTCCTTCAGGCCCTGAACTCTCACGATCAGCTGATTCAAGACCCTGCACTCACTGTTGCAAACGGCTGAATGTGTTAGCAGTCTAAATGATGTATTTGTATCCTACTTCAGGTATCTAGAAAAAAAACAATTGGTTTTAAAGAATGATGATTAGTGCAGGATACGGGGAGCAGGATGCCAGTCTTGCAGGGGAGATTGTAGCCGATTGGCATTTTGGAAATGTAGAATTAAATCAGGTAGGTGTTTGCTGACATACATATACCCGTGGGTGACAAACAAAACATCATCATGCTCCTTTCTGTGTCTGTTCAATTAAGAACAATTTGAAGGAAAAAATGTGGTTTATAAGTTCTACTTTTTAAATAGTCTGTCAGTGATTAAATGAACTATATAAGAAGTATACCTAGAGAAATGATGAGTATAAATTTTCCTAGAGAAATAATCAGAATAGGTACATTGTTTTTCAAATAACTTGTATGTGTACTAATTCAAATATATCATTTTAGTAAAAATCTTATTTTACAGCAAAACTACTCATTTAATGACACAAATTTACCAAGCATATAATTCCAACTTTATTTTTTCCAAATTGTATTAATATACTAGGATGGAGGCACGTACACACAATTGAAAAAAAATAAAATTATCTGTTTATGCTTTACAGCATAGCAAATTATGTTGTGCTAAGTAACACTGTAAATACAATTACTATGTAAATTAAAATATAATATAGTCATACCTTTAAAATGCATTTTAAATGTAATTCAATGGAGTATTAAAGAAAGCAAATATAATTTAAATAGCTGAATAGCGTTTTCATTAGCTACAGCAAAGAAGAATAAATAAAAACAAAACATTTGATAAACTGTAATGACAAAACCAACATAAACCTTGTACAAATTAGTCCTATAGTTTTCAGTAGAATTATTATTTCCAAATCCTAATCATTTAGTTTTGAAAATAAATTGTCCAAATAATTAATTTAAAATCTTGGTTATTTCAGTGGTTCTAAAAAATAAGAAGCTATAACACATATTTATTCCCATTGTTTTTGAAACTAACTGTTCTTACAAAGTTTAACCTGTCATGTCACTCAGAAAAGTATCTATGTATCAGTGATCTATTCATAATAAATGACAAAAATCTCTAGATGTTTGTCTCAAATATGTTTATAAAATATTCATTATTTTGTGTCAGGTAGCAAAGAACAGACAAATGATACAGTTTTCATAACATCATGGAAATGTAGAATAATAATTCAATAAAAATTAAATCACAGAAAATTTTTCAAAAAAAATCGATACATTAGTAGTAAACCACAGAGTATTCTGGGATAAATAATACCCCAAACATATTTAACATTTGCATTTAATCAGGAAGGAAATTTTCTTTGTGTTAAACAAGTAGGTGTGAAAAATGCCATTATTTCAATTGTCCTTTTGGGCAAAAATTATTATTGTTTCTGACATCTAAAATTTTGGCAGAGTCCCCAGGAGCTCCATTCTCAATGTCAACATCATTTTATTCTTGAAAGGATCCTTAAAATGGTCTTGTTCTTCCCAAATAATCTTGAAATATTTGTGTTCACAGTTAATCATCATAACATTACCACTGTTGAAGAAGCACATTCTGGCCACTGAATGACACATTCTCAGGAATTTAGTGGTAATTGGAAGAAAGAGAGTGGTTCTTGGTTCAAGTCCATACTTAATGTACACACCGCAATATATACACCACCAGCTATAAACAGAATGTCTATGTCTTCCCATCCCCCCACAAATTCATATGCTGAAGTCTAATACCCAATGTGATGATATTTGAAAGTGGAGCATTTGGGAGGTGATCAGGTTATAAGGGCGAAGAAGTCCTAGTAAATGAGATTAGTTCCAATATAAAAGAGACCTCAGAGAGCTCCTTTGCCCCTTCTGTATTTGATGACACAGCAAGAAGATGGCTGTCTATGAATCAGAAAGCAAAGTTCTCACAAGATATCAAATCTGCCAGGACCTTGATCTTGAACTTTCTAGTCTACAGAACTATGAGAAATACATTTCTGTTGCTTATATGCCACCCAGTCTATGGTATTCTGTGATAATACCCCAAATGGACTAAGATACTATCTCTCGTAGTAAAAAATAGTGTAGAATATCAATTAAGAAGGTATAATTCTGGCCAAGCACAATGGCACACACCTGTAATCCCAGCACTTTGGGAGGCTGAGTTGGGAGGATTGCTTGAGCTCAGGAGTTCAAGACCAGCTTGGACAGCATAGTGAGATCCCATCGCTTCAAAAAATATCAGAAAAATTAGCCAGGTGCAGTAGGGAGGCTAAAGCATGGGGATCACTTAAGCCCAGGAGATTGAGTCTGCCGTGAATGTGCCATTGCACTTCAGCCCGGGAAATAGAATGAGACCCAGACTCCCCACACCCCCCAAAAAAGCATCATTCTGACCAGGTCCTCTCAAGTTTTTGAAATACCACTGGTAATCCAACTGTCAATCTGAAAGCCACCAATGGTCTCCAAAATGGCCATCAAGAATTTTCACCTTCCAGTATTCACAAGTTTCAAGGATGAATATAAGGACACTTTTGAAGTTATTATCCTGCCTACCACAAGGGTATGACAATAAAATCAAAAGTGTTCCATAAAAAGTTTTTATCACGACCTTAAAAATATCTCAGGCAGTTCCTTAGTGATCTGATATGCCAAATAATAGCATCTAAGAAAATAAGGCAGTTTTGCTTGGCAGCCTAAGCAGGAGCACACAAAAGAATGAATTTAGCTAAAATCCATTTGTAGGTGTGTCTATTGTCCAGTGAAGTTAAACCAATAGCATTCCCTTCCAAGGAGATCAAAAAAGTGTTGGAGAACTATACCACACTGCCAGTTTAAGCTAAAATTGAAAATGATAGAACAAGACGAAAAACCTCTATTGTACACTAAAATTTCTGTGGGCAATAAGTAGGAAGAAGAAAGCCACTACTCAGCAGCAAACATGGAAACATTTCATGAAAAAGGAGAAATGCCTCAGAAAACAGATTCAAGTGTCAGAGAATGTCATTCCCAGACATTGAGCACTAATCAAGGAAGTGACAACATGTGTCCTTCTAGATTTCGGAAATGTTATGGAACTGTAGCTACTTTTCCTTTCTCTCTATCATTTTTCTTCCTGCGAATATGAATGTCTATAAATATGATGGTCTGTTCCACCATTGTATGCTGAATCTACGGAGATGTTAGGGAACGAGAACTTGTGTCTTTAGTTCATGGGTCCTCAGATCAAGAAGACCTGCATCCTAGACAACAAGTCCAAGATTTCTTATCCATTCCAGGACACGATTTAAAAAAAAAAAATTCTGAATTTGAGCTGATGTTGGAAATACATGAAAATTTGGAGAGCCTTTGGACAGAAGGAGTAGATAATTTATGAGGAAGTGGGTTTGAAGGCATAATCATTGATGGGCAAAAGATGGACTGGGCTTGGTAGTCTTCATGACACATTCCGTTGATTCTTGTATGTGTATTTTCTCCCGCTATGAATAAGGCTAATTTGAGAATCAGTTAGATGGATATTGTGGACATGATAACGTGTGACTTCTAAATCTAGATCAAAAAAGACATTGCAACTTCTGGCTTGTCTGCTGTATCAACCCTCCGGGAGAAGCCATTTAATGTACCATAAAGACATTGACATAACCCTGTATAGATGCCCACTTTGAAATAAACGAGGACGTCAATAATCAACACCAACCTACCAGCCGGATATAAGAGTAAAATTTGAAGTGGATCCCCAGTCAATCCTGCCGAAGACTGCAGCCCTATGACATCTGTTGGCAATCTCATGAGAGACACAATTCAAGAACAGCTTAGCCAGATGTTTCAAACTCTCAAAAATTGTGAGGGATGGTAAATGTGTCATCTTGAGTCTTGAATTTTGGGAAAATTTGTTACACAGCTACGAATAACTGATACATGCAGTTTTGTCTCCAGATGAAAGGGGATAATTTTATTTTTCATTATGGTTTTTGCCAAGGCATCCCCATACATGAATAGAAGTAAGCAATTCTGTCTTTTGCCCCACATAAAAGAAATATAGCTCGTACCAGAAAACTTTCACGTGTGACAAAACAATTTTCCATGCATTCAGCAGTCTCATTTCTACAAGCTCCTTATTTCACACATATACAGAGATATGATGGCAAATTTCACTTTCTTGGTTTATTCAAAGCTTCAGTTTGAGAAACCATTTGTTCCTGCTTTGCATCCAATTTCAGTTTCATTTTCTTCTATCCAAATAAAATATAAAAATTCTAGTGCCTACAACTACATTTTCCAACAAGTGACTCAATGAATTCTGATAGTATTTACCTCTAGCCAAAGGACAACTAGCTTTTACTAATCTTGTAGTTAGATTTGCAAAAATCGCATCAAGTATCAATGAAAGAAAACAGAAAGAAAGCCATTCAGCTGCATACATGTTCTTTATTTCTGGAAAAGGTAACATTAATCAGAGGGCAGATACTAGAACCACAGTGTATCGTTCCCAGACTTTGAACCCTGGTCAAGGAATTGGTATTTTCAAAGTGCCATCTTTAGAAAAGTGTTCCCATCTTGTCCTTTTCATTGTTCAGTATGCCTAAAATTAACTATACTCTCTCACTTTAAAAATCTGAACTCATTATTCTTTTTAACACATGATGGATATGTGACAGATGATACTAGTAAGAAAACTAGAACTTCTAATATTTCCAATTTTATCCATTGAATATGTACCTAGGAGAAGTTGGGGCAATAAAAAAAGTGATTCTGAAATGGTCTAGGATTTATGAATATTTCATTACACATCAAATTTCAGTAACCTTCATATTATTTGCTTTAAGATACAACATTTTTTAAACATTTATAACATGTTTATTTTATTTGTTTTGTAGGTGAATGCAAGGAATTAAAATAAGTACAATGAATTTCAACTTACCAAAGGAGGACTTTAAAGGCGATGGTGGAATTTTATATGAAAATGAATTACTATTGTCTGCATATTGCATAAATGTCTATATAATATGCTAATTAAGGAGACTTTCAAGACAAAAACTATCAATTTTCCTATCTTTTTGGAGACTCAATCATCTCACATAAAACATGAAAAAGAGTAGAATTTCTTTGTGCAGTTACTGTGAAATTAAATAAACTGGTACTTGTAACCCAGTAGCTAAAGTAGAATTTTAAGTAAGAAGGTAAAAAACAGTTAGTCGGATCCTCAGAGACCTTGCATCCATTAGTAAATATTTCACAGTTCAAAGTTTTGCCCCAAGCAAACTTTTCTCACAAACTAAGAACTCCCTCCCACCCCCAGGTATGGGCTCACTTTTTAAAAAATTCTAGATTGATGCATGGCCATATGCCATATTCAAGAATTGCAAAGCTATAACTTCAAAGAAAATCTGGATGCAATTTTTCTGACTAAACATTTTCTCTTTTTAGGTATCTTATATTGGTAGCCATTTGAAAACAAAAACGTGTTTGAGAAGAGAATCAGAGTAAACGGGGATAGTAAAATAATGTGAAATTTTAATATCAACAGGCTTATAAATTCTGAGGCACTCATGTGGAAAACTTACCACCATAAGTCAAGAGTTCAGCTTCTTACACCAGAACACAATATTGTTGGGACAGATTTTTATATTGGCAAATTTGATTTTTTTTTCTTCTGTAATTACGCAGTAAACACTTGAGATCATTCTGTGTACCCAATGTTGTACCTAGAATTAGAATTAAGGGATAACAAATGATTAACATCCTTTTTTTTTTTTAATTTATTTTTTATTTTTTTTTATTATGTTATTGTGGGGTACAGTTAGGGGTTAGGCATACAAAAATGTTTCGTTCAGGTACCCTTGTTGATAAGAGGTGTCTCCCCATCCCCAGACAGATACCCACCACCATTAATCCCCTCCCCCTCACCCTCCCCCCCCCCGGGTTCCACCACACTCAGGCAGTGTCTGGGGGGAGGAGCTTGGCGGGTCAAGGTCTACAATATGAGTGAGAACATGTGATACTCAGTTTTTTGTTTCTGTGAGAGGTCACTCAGTATTATGGACTCTAGTTCCATCCAGGTTGCTGCGAAATTCATGATTTCATTCTTCTTTATGGCTGCATAGTATTCCATCGTGTATATGTACCACATTTTTTTAATCCAGTCATGAGGAATAAATTTAACAAACTGTATGTAAGATCTCTATGTTGAAAACTACAAATTGTTGTAAAATTCACAAAATTTACAAAATTACAAAATCAGAGTAATGAAGACTTAAGTAAATAAATATATAAAGTTAATGAATTAAATACTTGAATATTGTTAAAATATCAAATTTCCCCGAGTTAATCTATAGACTCAGTGCAACCCCAATTAAAATCCCAATAGACATTTCTATAGAATTTTGCAAGTTGATTCTACAGTGTATTTGGAAATGCAAAGGGCCTAGAATAGGCAAAACATTTTTTAAAAAGAAGAACAAGGCTAGGTACAGTGGCTCATGCCTATAATCCCAGCACTCTGGGAGGCCGAGGCAGGAGATTTGCTTGAGCCTAGAAGTTCAAGACCAGCCTGGGCAACATAGTGAGACCTCATCTCTACAAAAAATTTAAAAATTAGCTGGGTGTGATTGTGTGTTCCTGTAGCCCCACCTACTCAGGAAGCTGACACAGGAGGAGTTGGAAGCTGTGATTATGCCACTGCACTCCAGCCTCTGCAACAAAGTGAGACCCTGATTTGAAAAAGAAATTACAGGGGAAAAAAAAAACAGAAAAGAAAGAAAAAGAGGAAGATATTGGAGGGTTAATATTACTTGATTTCAAGACATAAAACTTATTCATCAAGAATGTGACATTGGCTTAAGGTTGGACGTGCAAATAAATGGAATGGAATAGAAAGCCCAGACATAGACCAACATGTATATAGTGAATTGATTTTCCACCAAGTGCTGGGATAATTCAATGAGAAAAAGATGGTCTTTTCAACAAAAGGTACTTGAACATCTGAATATCAATTTTGGGGAAATAAATGAACAGGTGACAAAACATGTACACCATAAAAGAAAATAATAATAAACTAAACTTCATGAAAATTAAAATCTTCTGCTCTGAGAGCAAGATTTTTTTTTTTTTAAAGAAAATTAAAAGGCAAGCTGACTGGGAGGAAATAATTACCATAAACAGCTCTGACTAAAGATTTGTACTGAACATATACAAATACTCTTGCAAATCAAGAATAAAACAAAAAGCCCATTTATTTTTTAGTGGGAAAAAGTATCTGTGTAAACTCTTCACACAAGAAGATATATGAATAGGCAAAAAGCTTGTGAAAAGTTGCTCATTATCATTATTCATCAGAAAAATGTGAATTAAAACCATTATGAGACACCACTCTGTACTCACTGTAATACCTAAATTTAAAAGACTGATAATACCAAGTGTTGGCAAGGAAACAGAACAACTGGTAGCAGAGCAAAATGATACAACCTCTTTGGAAAACTGTTTAGCAGTCTCTTACAATGTCAAGCTTGTGTCTAACCTATACCCCCACAATTCTACTCCTATGTATTTATCCAAGATTTAAAAAAGCATATATTCCCCCAAAGGACTTATACAAGAATGTATATAGCACCTTTATTCATGATGGCCAAAATAGAAAACAACTAAAATATCATTACCAAGATAACTGGAAAAAAAGCTGTGGTATATTCATACAATGAATACTATACAGTAATAAAGATAGACTAAGTCATACAACAACATGGATTAATCTCAAACAAGTGGGAACACGTTGTATGATTCATTTCCATGCAGTTAAAGAACTGAAAAATAGAATCCACAGTTACAGAAATCAGAGTTGTAATGGCATCAAGCAGATGGAAGATTGACCAGGAAACGGCAAGAGGAAACCTTCTGGGGTGAGTGAAATATTTTATTTCTTGATTGGTGTGTTGGTTTTATGTTTGTCAAAACTCATCAAATTGAACACTTAAGATCTAAGCATTGTGTTATATGTAAATTTTTCCAGAACATACCAAACTATATTTTTTAAATTTAAAAGTCAAAACAAGGAAAAGAATTCATCACAAAATGAGGACAGTGGGTGTGCCGGAAAGGCAGCAGGAGTTGTGACCCAGGAAGGACCTATCTGGGGTCCTGGAACATTCTCATTCTCAATCTTGGACATGATTGGGGGTTGTTAAATTATTAATTAAAACAAGCATCTATGTTTTATGCTGTTTTCTGCATGCATGTTATATTGCACAATTTAAAGATAATTTTAAAAAATATAATGGCAACATTCCATTCTTAGAAGTCCTCTGTTTATTCCCACAACTCAGACCAGCAGCATTGCTCTACATTTGTCATCTCTTCTCGTTCCTCTCACCCATTTTCCTTTGCATTTCTTTATAATAAAACATATTAGCTATCTTTTTGTACCTTACCATCCAACACCCTCATGGTTTTAGATTTTCATCAAAGAGCTTATCACAGTAGTATCTTAAGCTCCCTTCCTAATAATAATTCTGGTACTAGTCATAAGCGAATATAAATTGTACCTTCTTAAATATATGGAGGATGATAGATTATAGAGGATAGATAGATAGATAGACAGACAGACAGAGACATTGCTTAAAGACACTGCATTTTCAGGATTCTAATTATTTCACTTTCTGTGTATCTGAAGCTTTCAATTTCTACCTCCAGCCATACCTAACTTGTTCTGAGATTCCTTATGATTGGACTATGACATTTGATTTCAAATCCTCAATACACAGCTGAGTGAGTAGCCCATCATTCTGACAATGCATTTTATGGGGAAGCTCAAAAGGCTATGCCTTCAGATTGTACATCAAATGCATTTGTAGGATGTTAAATATTCAGAAAATGGGAGTGCAGTGCTAGCACGCTTCAGAGCTCACTGAGTGGGTATAGATATAACCAGCATCCATCTCCGAGTCCATTTAGAGGGCAGATTCCTGGAAATACAAGGAGGACTCATATTTAAACCTTGCTTCTGAACACAGTCCCAAATCATAAAGACTGTTACTAGAACAGCGAGACTCTAATATACTTAATTTTGAATTCGGCTTATTTTTGGAAACAAAGTATGAGGAATCACAAGCATTTTATAATTTACTCCTATTTGCTTTCCATTTCTGTAGAAAATGTGTGCATCTGTATGACTTTTGTCATTGGAGGATTAAAAAGAAGAAACGAGAAAGCATGAAGCTCAGGTCTCAGGCATCTGCAGTAGGCCTGTTGAGTTATTGAGTTAGTTTCTCAGGACTTGTCTGAGCATGCTCAGGAATGTGTGCAAGAGTCCCACGCCAGATTTGGGAGATCATCCTGGCACATAAGATAGGCCCAATGTTACCTACCATCTATAGACCCTCCCATAAAGCTCAGAGGAGGGTGAAGACCCGTAAGGACCAACTCAGAAGTCAGTTTTTCCATCAGCACACATGACTGAAAGACACCCCTTTGGCTTGGTCAACCATATTAACTCTTAGATACACAGCTGAGTGAATGCCCATCATTTCAACAATACATTTTACAGTGGACCTCCATGGCTCCCAATTGTTGAGACCAACCAACAAAGAAAAAGAACTGACCTGCTTTGCCTTATCCTCAGGAGTGAGCCAACAAGGTACCGAGTGCTAAACACACGTCAAGGAGGGCGTTGTTCAATCTCCCATTTATTTGTAAGACTTGAACCATTAGTGCATCCAGGTTCTTCTGCAATATCATAAAGTATCCAAAGTCAAAAACAATAATAATAACAACAGCAACAACATATTTCCATTAACCTGGCACAGTCCTACAGGTGATTCTTCAGTCATGAGGTGATATTTCTGAAACTCAGTTTCGGACCATGAAGAATAATGATGGTATTTAATGTTGACTGAATGCTTCCAGCATGTCAGACACTACACCTTACTCTTAGCATTTATTATGACCTTGTTATCGGCAGAATTGTGTCCCATCAAAATTCCTAATCCCCAGTATCTTAAAATGTGACTATATTTGGAGACAGGGCCTTTAAAGAGATAATTAAGTGAAAACGAGGTCAGACAGGTGGGCCTTAATCCAGTATGACTGGTGTGCTTATAAAAAGAGATTAGGATAAAGACCCAAGGAGAAGATCATGTGCAGACACTGAAACAAGAAGTCCATATACAGTATAAGCCAAAGGAAACAGAACTTAGAAAACAATTCCACCATCACTCGGATTTCAGAGTCCTAGTCTCCAGAATGGTTATGAAATGAATTTTTGTTGTTTAGGCCACCCAGTCTGTGGTACTTTGTTATGGTAGCCTTAACAAACTGATACAACATTTAATTATTTAATGAATGTATTTAATTATTTAATGGAAAATTTCATCGAGGTAAAATTACTATCATTACCTCATTTTCCCAAAGAGGAAGCTAATACCTGAGGCCTCACAGACAGGCAACCAGATAATGGGGAACCCCCAAATCAGGCTTCACACCAGAACTCTTAGCTACTACACTATACTGCATACAATCAGACAGGGCCCTTGGCTGCCAGCAACAGAAACTGACTCTGGCTGATTTAAGCGAAAAGATATTTACAGAAGAGCATTGGGAACCACTGGAGAACTGAAGAGGCATGACTGATGGGTGGAGCTGGTATCGATGGCCAGAATCACCCTGATAGGATGGGTTTGTCACTGCCACTGAGCCCAGGACCCCAAATGTCTCCAGGACTGCCTGTCTACCTGCCTGAAGAACATTTTGATGGTCCTTATGTATTTCTTGACTCAAAGCCCAGGCCAGTCCATCTGGCTAGGGGAGCCTCCATCATACTCAATACTGACTCCAAAGGGATAAGGAAGAAGGAATCTGTTTGGATGGTTGAAAGCTGCCCCATTTTCCTGAGTTCAGCTTCTGTAGGGGAAGTGGGCTTGTTCTCCCAACAATACTCATAAGATGAGATACTCCTCAAATATAGGGAGGACATTCCAATGCTGGGCAGCCAAAAGCGAATCCGCCTTGGAAAGCTTTCACCATGTTGTAGTCATAGAGCAAGCTGATATTGAATGATTTCAGAGTGGGCAAGAAAACTTGGTTTTCAGTGACCCTGCACCATAGAGAACATGAGAGAGGCTATGAGGGTACCCTCCAAATCTGAAATCTGAAAAAGGCACTCATTAGAAGATGGGAATTATTTTTTATAAGTCCAGGGGTCAGACAGTCCCAATGCTAGAAGTCTCAGGGAGGTCAATTTCCTGTCACACCTGGTAACAGCAGCCTCTGACATACCCAGGCCACCAGTGATGGAGGAACCTCTTTCTTCTGCAGGGGTGAAGGCAGAGGCCGATCAGGGAGGTGGAAAAACGGACTCAACATCAGATGGTGTCAACCGCAGACGACCTCCAAGAGTTCCATGAACACATATCTTAAAATCTATTCTGTTCCTCTTTCTGAGTGAAGTGTAGCAAATTGAATTACAACTTACTATAATTATACTCTATGTAGACACTGTTTTAGGTACATAAGAAGGTTCCAGAGAGTAAAAGACATAGTCACTATAGTCGAAAAGATGAAAAATACACATTCCAAAGTTGAATAAATAAAGTTCTCAATAATAGTTAAAGATAAGAACTAGGTGGATACTATATGGCAGTTCAAGAATAATTGCTGGTTGAAATTTAAAAATAAAATTGCTTATTCAAATAATACTGAATGTTAGACAAACTCCCACAGACATCTTGAAAACATATTTTCCAGCAGGATGAATAATTAAAACTGATTTGTTAGGTGGTCAGTTTCATTAAATCTTGGTGACATCACTCCTTATGAATACGTTGATAAATGATTACATTTTAGTTTCTTTGGATATAGTGCTGGGTTTTGTTTGTTAGTTTTTAACCAACACTCCACAAAGGGCATATAGATGATCCAGCTTGTGGATTGTGACAATAAATGTAAATTCTAGGCTTTCTTTTTACCATTTGAGAGTCATTTCCTGTGATTAGCTGAGTCTCACTCACCACAAAGGAGCATGCATGCTCCATGTAATAGCGGCCTAAGAAGATAGAGCTGGGCTGCACAATTGGTTGGAGACACACAGAGAAACTCTCTAAAGCTAAAAATAAAGACCATTAGGTTGTGAACCCAATGTGCATTATCTTCTCACAACCTCCTCCATTATTACAAATAATTTAGTTTTATAAAGTACATGGAAACTATTACACAAATATAAATCTTGTAATATACTTCCTTTAGTTTTGTTTAAAGGTTTTCATTTCCAATCAAGAGCCTTTCCCAGAACTGCCTCTTTCACCTTAGAGAGAAAGAAAAGAGATGAAAGTGTTTCTGGAAAACAAATGACATCATGCAAGAGCTCCCCTGAGTCACACATAGCTGATGCTCATAGGTGTGACACAGTCCCGGGGTATTTGCTTGAGCTCCAGAGCAAAATCCCTGCCTGCTGGGCGTCACTCTGTCACTCTCCTCCATTCAATAAACCCAAACAAATGCAAGTAAATAAGGATGTCATCAAAGAGCAAATAGCTCTAATTGATTTCAAAGTAAATCATTCTACATCTTGGGTACTTTACATATTGCTAATAACAAATTGCTTGAATGTAGAAAACACCCATGCGTTAAAACACTCAGTTGAGAACAGCTGACATAATGTGTATAATAAGATAACCCCATCATTTTTAGTAATACATTCCCCTCTCCCAAAAAGATGGCATTTATTTTGCATTCTAACAACATACTCAGAACTCAAGTCCACCTCTGCTAGGAGATTTGTTGAGAAAACCCATTCTTTCTTACCAAATAAAATGCTGAAAGGCACCGGATTATGTTGGATCACATTTTCTTAGCCAAAAACTAGAACGAATCTGCTACGTGCAGTCAGAAAACTGCATAAATGTTTAAGTTCAATATGCTCCTCTAAAATTCAGGGGGTGTTGTGGCTGTACTCTGACACAGAGGTTGTGTTGCACAGCTGAAATGAGGATGAAGTGACAATTAGGAACGAAAAATGTTCTGGAAAGGCGGAGGGGAGTCCAAGGGGATCATCTTGATATGTGAGAAGGAAGCATTCATATGTGTTTGTGTGCTCCTGGCCCCCACCAGTGTCTACTGAGACAGGCAATGAGGTATGTCCATCAGGTATGTTCACTTGCTGTGAACCAAGAATAGGGATCTACTTGGGACTGTTATAGCTAGATCTCTTTTGCAGAAAATGTTTGTCTTACAAGTTACTACCAAAGTCTATACAGATTTTTTTTAAAAAGGAAAAAGAAAATCTCAAACAAAACAAAATAAATATAAAGAAAATAACCAGAAAACAAGAGTATAAAACAAGATGACAGAAATAATTAATTATCAGATAAGTATTTTATCTATTCTTAGATATTCTCAGGTAAATATTTTATTTTATTTTTGAGTTGGAGTCTTACTCTGTCACACAGGCTAGAGTGCAGTGACATGCTCACGGCCACCACTGCCTTGACCTGTTGGACTCAGGCAATCCTTCTGCCTCAGCCTTCCAAATAGCTGGAACTACAAGCATGTGCCATCACACCCAGTTAATTTTTAATTTATTTTGTAAGTTGCCCAGGCTGGTTTTGAACCCCTGGGCTCAGGCAATCCTCTTGCTTCAGCCTCCCAAAGTGCTGGGATTACAGGTGTGAGCCACTGCACCTGACTCAGATAAGCATTAGCACCACATAAAACATGGAAGAACCAAATCTATCACTTTACAGCAAGGCAAGCAGCCAAACAACCTTTTGCCACTATTGTTAAAATTATCTTCATCCTATGAAATAAGTGCTGCTCTCACTTTCTCCTAGCAATTTTGATAAATGGAACTTTGCAAAAAGGATCCCTAAGAAGTAAATATTTAGAAGTTATGCTTGCCGATAAAAATATTTCATTAATAAATATTTAGGGAATTGAAAGTGTTTCTGTAAATGATACCGAGATAAGCAATTCCCACATCAAGAGGAAAAACATTTTTTGTTAGTAATAAATGGTGACCCTCTTTTAATGCGTTATTTTTGGAATCCAAACTTATTCAATAAAGTTGAAAAAATTCCAAAATTTTAGGGAACTAAAACATATGGCAAAAGTTAAACTTTTGTGAAGCAAAACAAATGGATACAGAGAATTGAAGAGCTGTGGAGGGTTATGAGGAGATGGAGGCATACCTGAATGGTCTCTGTAGAGAGGATTGCCAAAGGGAACACTATACACGCACACACACACACACACACACACACACACGCATGTGTACTTACATACACACACATGCATACATGCACATACACACAGGTGCAATTATGTTTTGTCATTGTATACTTTATAAAAGATATATTTAAATGAGCAACTTATTTGAAAGTTGCCTTACATATTCTGAGGCTGTTTTGTAGCACTCAAGGGTCTTGATTATTATACCAACATCCATTTATTCTTTCGTGCCACTGATATGGATTCAGTGTCAGGCACTGTGGAAGAGGGTGCGAATGCGAAGGCAAACAATCCCAAGCACAGTTTCAGCCCTCCTTGTACTTTGAGACACAGGAAACAGAAAGGAGCCTGGAATGACAATCCATGCCAAGCACAGCACAATGGAGCAAAGTAACAGGGCCTTCCCTGTCTCTTGACTGAGAGACGTAAGCTAACCAACCGTCTTGGTTTTCCTGGGACTGACCCAGGTAAACGCTGAAAATCTCACATCCCTGGAAATCTTGCAGTCCAGGGCCAAGCAGAATAGTTGGTCACTCTTGCAGAAACCTCAGTTAGGTAGCAAGGTAATAAACAGACAACTGGAATTGGAGTATGGATGTGACAGATTAGATTTGGGGCTGAGATGTAAATCGGGTGTATTAGCATATAGATGATAACTACCTGGGAGCCTGGATGAGGTCCCCTAGGGAGAGAGTGTTGATTGCCACTCATCAATCAAAGCAAGCTGGCCTCCACTTTCCCAGGGATGCTTTTCACTTTGAACTCTGGCTGATACTAAATATCCTTTTGCTTCCTATTTGGTTCTCATTTACCTAATACTGTATATTTGTCTTTAATTATCTTTCCCTTTGTCACCATGTTGTAGGTTTGACTTGCAAGCAGCCTATCATTGGATTTTACTTATTTAATTCAATGTTGCTGTTATAGAATTAACCCATGTATACTTGCTGTCATCATTTCTATTTGGTTTTGCTTCTGCCATCTTGTCTTATACTCTTGTTTTCTGGTTATTTTCTTTCTATTCTATTTTGTTTTGTTTGAGTGGGATTTTCTCTTTCCCTTTTCTCTTCTCTGGATAGACTTTTTGGTAGTAACTTGTAAGGCAAATATTCTTTTTTTTGTTTGTTTTTTGGGTTTTTTTTGCGTTGGAGTCTCACTCTGTTGCCCAGACTGGAGTGCAGTGGCTGCTCCTGGCCACCGCAGCCTCGACCTGCTGGGCTCTGGCGATCCTTCCGCCTCAGCCTTCCAAGTAGCTGGAACTACAGGCTGCGCTACCACACCCGGCTAATTTTTGATTTATTGTAGAGATGAGGTCTCGCCAAGTTGCCTAGGCGGGTCTCGAACCTGCGGGCTCAAGCAATTCACTCACCTCAGCCTCCCAAGGCACAGGATTACAGGCTGAGCCACCGATTCCGGCAGCAAATATTCTTTGAATCGAATAACTGTTACATGAAAATATTTTGTTTTATTTATTTATTTATTTATTTTTGAGTTGGAGTCTCACTCCATTGCCTAGGCTGGAGTGCACTGGCACACTCATGGCCACCCCAGCATCAACTTGCTAGGCTCCGGTGATCCTTCCGCCTCAGCCTTCCAAGTAGCTGGAACTACAGGCACATACTACCATGCCCGGCTAAAGATGAAAATGTTTTAAAATGCATTCTTAAACATAACAGAAATTGCCAGTCAACAAAAACACGAGCTCTGTAATACCCTTCAATAAGAAAAACAGTGGTTTTTGAGCTTCTCTTTCTTGTCTCTTACCCCTGCCTCCACAGTCTAGGATAAATTAAACTATGCACACCAACATTTTTATTTTTCCTTGCAAATCATTTTTTAACAAGAAAAAAATACCTTAAAAAATAATGTTCTAAGACTATATGGCCTCATCTTGGCATGTTTAACTCTGTTAACTGCCTGTCCTGTCCAGTCATCATTTCCTCATTTTGGAGTTTCTATGTTAAGTCTAATTTGCATTTTATTCTACAGTTGTTTTAAGTCTTGTTTTCGCACCATCTCCAGTCTAGACTCTTTTTCTGCACTACTATTATCATCATGTTCAGAGTTAGCCTTTCGACGGTGTTTTCTTTCTCTTGTCATCCACACTTCTCCCTATGTAACACAGCCACTGTGGCTCTTCCGTTTGTTCTGTGCACCATGTGTCTGAGTTTTCCAGCCTTAAGACTTTGTTTCCCTGGACCAACATTGATTTCCCTTCTTGGTGTGTTTTGCAGATGATTCTGAGGAAAAAAACGGGCACATGGGAGGGCAGCCCCTATGCTCTCTCCACCCTTTTGCCTGGAAGTCTCATTCACAAATAGGAAGGGGATTGGGTATCCTGGCCTCCTCTCAAACTGACTCTCCTGGAGACCAGGCTTTTGGGTAGGGAGCAGAAAGGGACACCCATGTTCTGACAGCCCAGATGCAACTAGTAGGAAAGGCAGAGCCCTGCTCGACTGGCCAAGTGGAGGACTTCATACCGTCCAAAATTGTGATGAGAGGCAGCCCTCACTCTCACCTCAAACTTAGTTAAACTAGCAAATGCAACATATAATGCGTGAACAAAGATATTTATGGAAACCAGTTTTATCAGAATACTACCTGAGGGAATGCAGGAGCAGCAGAAGGCGTGAGGCAGAGGGGATACCCAGCTCAAGGTAGACCTCAGTGGGGTGAATATGGAAGGACAAAGGGAAGCAGAGCCACCGTAGGGCTTCACCCCACCTCTATGGCCACATCTAAGCTCTTACCTCCATCCCAGATGCTTCTGCCTCTGAAATGTCACCCTCCAGATGCCCATGCAGCCTGCACCCTCTCCTTTATCTGGCTCTTGTATTCCAAAATCACAATTACTCGAGGAAAAGCAGGAACAAATCTTGGTGTCCCACTAGCTACGTCCTATTTTGTCCTGAACACTGGTCACTCACATTCACTTCCCAGTCCTTGCTCAATCAATTGCCCTCTGCCCTCTGTCCCTCTGTCATGGCTAAAGTGACCCGTGCTCTTCCTATTGCCAACCCAACAGATGCTTCTTCACTTTTTTTCTTTTTTTGTCATCTCACTGGCAGCTGACACAACTGTCTTTTCTCTCCTACTTGAAATCCGTTCTCTCCTTGCCTTCAAAGATCCCAGGCTATCCTGACTTCCTTTCTGTTTCCCTGACACTCTTTCTTAGTCTTCTCTCAACTGTTTTTGGATGCTCATTCATTCATTCCACAGTATTTCTGGAGCGCCAGCTATTTGCCCGGAAGTGTTGCAGACCTAATAGATATGGAAGTGACAATTGTGTCTCCAATGCAAGGGAAGGGAAGGAGGGAGAGCAAAGAATGAGGGACAAATAAATGAGTGAGCATGGACCACAAGGTCAACTGATAAATGCTAAGCAGCAAAAAAATGAGGCAAGGCTGATAGACAGTAACCATGAGGAGAGGGCATTAACTGAGTTAAGGTAGTCAGGAAAGACAATAGTTGATCAGAGACAGAATGACGCCAAACAGTGACCACTGTGAAGACCTGGGGAGCATGCACCTGGCAAACAGAACAGCAAGTTCACAGGTTTTGAGGCAGGTGCCTACTGGACATGTTCGAGGACCAGCAGGGGAAATATGGTGGGAGACAAAGGTGTAGGGGGAAAGTGAAAGCCAAGATGTCCAGGGGTAAATGACAATCTCCATTGTTGTCCCGATGAATCTTCAACTTTAGCACACACTTCCCTGTTAAGAGTCGAACCCCTGTCGGGAAGCATCTCATTTGGATGTCCCATCATATTGAAATCCTCCCACCTCAGCCTTCCGAGTAGCTAGGACTACAGGTATGTATCACCACACCTGGCTAATTTTCTCATATTTTGTAGAGACAGGGTTCTACTGTGTTGTCCAGGCTTATCTTGAGTTTCTGGCCTCAAGTGATCCTCCCACCTTGGCCTCCCAAAGTGTTGGGATTACAGGAGTGAGCCACCATGCCTGGCCTCTATCTCCTTTAAAGAAGAGGAGGCAATACTCTGTAAACTGCCTCAGACCATCTTGAGGATATTCTGTTTATGTAGAAGGCAACGCACAGAATAGTGTGTATGAGAAGCTGCCATTTGTATAAAAAAAATAGTCTATTAGAAATACAATGGTGGCTCACGTCTATAATCCCAGCACTTTGGGAGGCCAAGGCGCGAGGATTACCTGAGTCCAGAGGTTCGAGACCAGCCTGGGCAACTTGGCGAGACCTCATCTCTACAATAAATAAAAAATAAACAAGCTGGACATGGTAGCGTGTGCCTGTAGTTCCAGCTACTTGGAAAACTGAGGCGGAAGTATCACCTGAGCCCAGCAGGTCGAGGCTGCGGTGACGTGAGTTTGCCACTGCACTCCAGCCTGTGCGACAGAGTGATACTCAAACTAAAAAAAAAAAAAAAAAAAAAAGAAATACAATGGTAGACATTTAAAAATTCAGTAGAATATTTGAAAAATAAATGGAGGCAATATCTCAAAAAAAGCAGAGCAAAAGGACAAAGAAATAAAAAAAAAAGGTAAGAAAGAAAATAGGGCATCAATCCAGGAGATCAAACACCCAAAAAATAAGAGTCCCAGAAAAAGAAAATGGAAGGGCTGAATGTATTAAAGAAAAAAAGATTCAGGAAAATTTCCCACAATTTAAGCACATGTGTTTCCAGACTGAACGGCTGTTAAATTGTCCATCTCAAATCACAATCGATGAAAATAGAACACAAAGAGACAGCTCAGAAAATGTCGCAACTCTGGGAACAAAGAGAAATTTCTAAAAAAATTGAGAGAGAGGGAAAATATATATATATATGTATATATATATACATATATCTATCAGATATCCATCAGACGGGCTCTGCACATTAGATGTGAAAAAAAAGTTGCTCTCTCTGAATGAAGTGATGGAATTGTTGCTTGTAGATAATACATTTATTCATAACTTACTGTGTTTTTCCTTTCCTTTGTTTGCCTGGGAGTCCAGAGCTAAATTCTGTACTCAGGGGCAAGCATTCTCTTCAGCCAAGTTTTGCTGGGATTAAAAAACTCCTTCCATCCTTAGTTCACATTCTAAGACTCTTAAATATTTATTTTCTTTTTAATGGCTTTATGGACTTTGCATTATTTATCATAAACCGTCTAAATCCTCTTGGAGACACAAGAGGAAAAACAAGCCTGAAAAAAGGGTTTCCCTTGATCCCACCCCACTTTACCAGAGATGTTCAGCCTCCAGCATGTGCTCAGGGCTCTACTGCAGCCCAGGGGTTCTCTGTTTGTGGGAACAGCCACCCCCACTCCTTCTGAACAGCTTTCTTCCCTTGAAACTCTCTCTGGGACTTGAGTGCAGCCTCGAACTCCTGGACTCAAGTGATCCTCCTGCCTCAGTCTCTCAAGTAGCTAGGACTACAGGCACAACCACACCCAGCTAATTTTATTTTTTATTTTTTTGTAGAGACAGGGTATTGCTATGTTGTTCAGGCTAGTCCCTCAAACTACTGTCCTCAAGCAATCCTCCGGCCTCAGCCTCCCACAGTGCTGAGATAACAAGTGTGAGCCACTGTGCCTGGCCTCCCTTGCAATTCTTAATGCTCTTCTTTTGCAACAATTGCCATGTTTGGGGAAAGAAGAAAGGAAAATAACTGACCTTGACTTTTGAATGTATGTATTTATTGTCTGTTTCCCCTACCCAATTTTAATTCTAAGAGAGTGTGCCCACTGTGATAATCCCTGTAGCCAGAACAATGCCTGGCTCTTAAATATTTATTAAATGAATAAATGAATCTGGACTCTTAGACTTTGATGGGACTTCAGAGATGGTCTAGTACATCTGCTGATTTGACTCAACCATAGAGAAGAAAAGCAGCATATCCAGGATTGTCCAGGCAGCTGTGGGCGCACTTAGAACTCAGTAACCCTCACTTATGGGAAGCCGCCAAAGGTGAAAATATTGCTGGTGAAGAACATTTGATGGTAGGGAGATCTGGGTTCGAGTCCCTTCTGTGCTACTTCCCACCAATGTGTGATCTTGGGCAAAGATATCTAATTACTGAGGAAATAATATGAGACAATGTCCACAGCATAGCATCTGGTCTGCTAGAAGCACTCCAGAACTATTAGGTCAGTGTGACTCTGTGTTTATTGGGGAAGGTGCTACCTTGGAAAGCATGTACAGATATCCTAAAATGACAGACAGCCTGAGCCTTTTTCCTGACTATTTCTGTAGCTGCCTGGGAAGACAGATCTAAAGATTAGGGGGTCAGAGAGTCCCCAAGCCCAGGCAGGGTGGTCTACCTGCAATGTGCAAAGAAGAATAAATGTCAGGAAAGGAGTTTCTCGGGCAAACAACTGATAACAACTTGGAATTCAAAGACTGTGTTTTGAACAAGCACATAAACAGAGTGACAATCACCAGGTCTGCAAGTTGGGGGTGGATCCCGGTACAGAGGAAATAGATCAGGTTTATGAAGGACTAAGAAGTGGCCCAGAAAGCAGCATCCCCTCTATGAAGAGGAACTGGAAATTGATCTCAGATACCTGGGGAGGGGGGACATTAAGTGTGTGGTATATAATTACACATTTTTAATACACTATGGTTCTTTAAGACCCAGTCCTTTTGTTGCTGCCTAAAAGAACTTCTCACATATTAGACTCCAGAAATAGATAACCCTCTCCCCAACCCCATGAGAGTTTAGATTCTGATGCTCAGAGGGGAAAATGAGAAAGCTCCGCCCCCTTCTTTCCAAGCATGTCTGGACAGAGATCCTGACTGATGACAGCCCTTATGGCAGCCCTCTGTGAATATGCCAACTACCTGGAAAGGAGCAGGGTTACCTCCTCAGGACAACTGCCACCTGCCCTCCACCTGGAACCTCTGGAAAGAGCTGATGATACACAAAACAATCAACTTAAGGGAGGTCCCATAAGAGAGGTGCCCCTAAAACTGGGCCCAGAGTGGGCTACCTCCCAATGCTGCCTCTTCCTCCAGGTGACGACGCCAGCTGCTACTCTGCTCCCTGCTAACCAGGGAAGCTGACTGATGACCTCATCAGCGTTTATCTGCAAGACTGGGCCATCTGCTTTCAGACGAGCAGCTTGCTACTGGGGAAGAATGAATTGTAAGGTCCAGACCCAGACTGTCCTGGAGATCTAAGCGTGAGCTCCCCTCAATACAGAGTAGGCTGGAGGGATGGGTCCTGGGCAAAACAAGCATCCCCACCTGGGCGCTTATTTTTTTCTTTTCTTTTTTGCACTATCTTTCAAATGCATCTGATGCACAGGTAAATCTGAGTAAGCTGATCATTTCCTCCTCTTCCTTTTTATAACCAAAACAAGATGGAAATAAGATATTGACATAGCTTCCGTGTCAGCTTCCCTCCCACCATGCTTCCAGAAAGAATCCCGGCATTTTGTCCCATTCACCTGACTTGAGTCAGGTATCTGTCCTTGAGGTTTGGAGGGTCTGCCTGGCAGGTCCTGGAGTCAGGAGCTGTTAGCCTCACCAGAAGCACACATCTGACAGTGTGACTCCCTAAAAGAAAACTCAGGTATAAGACATGAAGGAAGGGATCTAGATAGCAGACAAGGCAAATCCAAAACACACGAGAACCCAGGAATGCCAAGGTTCCTTGTTGACTTTTTAGATGTAAAAAAAAACACATGCTGACCAGACTCTTACCTCTCCCCAGTGAGAAGCTTGCTATTTAAATAGCAATCTCAAATCTATTCTTTCTGACTGCCAAAAAGAGCAATGAGGACAGAAATATGGCTAAGGTAGCTAAGAGACAGTGAAAGCTTCTTATCACACAAGAGAAAAAGAAGGGAAGGAGGGAGGGAGGGATGGAAGGAGAGAGGGAGAGGCAATGTCCACAGCATAGCAGTGAAGAAGAAAGGAGACAGGGAGAGACTGAGAATGCCCTCTCCAACATCTTCTACACAGAGAGAAAAGCCCATCCATCGGTAGACATGGCAGCAAAAGAGAAAGTTACATGTTTTGCTAAAAAAAAAGTCTGTGTCCATACCCCATTGACATTCATGAAAATACCAATTTATTTTTTTCCAGTCATACCTAATTATCATTTTTATTGTAAATTGACAAATTATAGTTGTATATATTTATGGGGTCCAAAGGAATGTCAAGATTCATGAATAAACCGGGCTCGGTGGCTCAGCCTGTAATCCCGCACTTTGGGAGGCTGAGGTGAGTGGATTGCCTGAGCCCGCGGGTTCAAGACCCACCTGGGCAACTTGGCGAGACCTCATATCTACAATAAATCAAAAAAAAAATTAGCTGGGTGTGGTAGCATGCGTCTGTAGCTCCAGCTACTCGGAAGGCTGGGGCGGAAGGATCGCCGGAGCCCAGCAGGTCGAGGCTGTGGTGGCCGGGAGCGTGCCACTGCACTCCAGTCTGGACGACAGAGTGAGACTCCAACTCAAAAAAAAAAAAAGATTCATGAATATAATGTGGGATAATTAGATCAAGCTAATTAACATATCCATCACCTCAAATACTTATTTTTTGTGGTGAGAACATCTGAAAATTACTCTCTTAGCGATTTTGAAATGTACAATATTCTGCTATCTACTATATTTACTATGGTGTGCAGTAGATCTCAAAGCAAAAACACTATTTCTCCTAACTGAGGCTTTGTGTACTTTGACCATCATCTCACTCCTCCCAGCTCCCAGTCTCTGTAAACACCATTCTACTCTGCTTCAATGAGTTGGATTGTTTTAGATTCCACATATAAGTGAGAGCATGTGGTATTTGTCTTTCTGTGCCTGGCTTATTTCATTTAGCATAATGTTCTTCAGTTCTATCCATGTTGTCAAAAAAAGCAGAATTACTTTCTTTTTAAAGACTGAATAGTATTGTATTGTATTTTACATATACCACATTTACTTTAACCATTCATCTGTTGATGGACACTTTGGTTGATTCCCTATCTCGGCTATTGTAAATCCTGCTTCAATAAACATGGGAGTGCAGATATCCCTTCAATATACTGATTTCAAATCTTTTGAGTAAATGTCTAGAAATGAGATTACTGGATCACATGGTAGTTCTATTTTTAGGTTTTGGAGGAATCTCCATACTGTTTTCCATAATTGCTGTAGTAATATACTTTTCCACCAACAGCGTACAAGGGTTTCTCCAATTCCCACCAACACTTCTTATTTTTGTCTTTTTTAGAAAATAATATCCATTCTGATGGGTATGAGTCGATGTCTCTTAGTGGTTTGCATTTCCCTAATAATTAGTGATACTGAGCATTTATTTGCATAGCTTTTGACCATTTGTATTTTTCTTTGGGAAATGTCTATTCAGGTCTCTTGCTTATCTTTTAATTTTCAGTTTGGATGCCTTTTATTTCATTCTCTTGCCTTATTGCTCTGGCAAGGACTTCCAACACCGTGTTGAATAAAAGTGGCAAGAGTAGGCATTCTTGTCTTGTTCCAGATTTTAAAGGAAAAGGTTTCAATTTTTCATCATTGAGTACAATGTTAGCTGTGGGCTTATTATGTATGGTCTTTATAGTGTTGAGATACATTCCTCCTATATCTACTTTGTTGAAAGTATTTATCATGAAGCAATGTTGAATTTTGTCATATTATTTTCCTGCATCTAATGACAAGATTGCATGGGGGTTGTCCTTCATTCTGTTAATGTGATATACCACATTTATAGATTTGTATATGTTGAGCCATCCTTTGAATCTCAGGGATAAATCCCACTTAATCATGGTGAATGATCCTTTTAATGTGTTGTTGAATTCAGTTTGATAATATTTTGTTGAGAATTTTCGCATCTATGTTCATCAAGGATAGTGGCCTATAGATTTCTTTTCTTGTGATGTTCTTATGTGGCTTTAGTATCAGAATAATGCTGGCTTTGCAAAAAGAGTTTGAACTAGTCCTTCATCTCTGATTTTTTGGAAGAGTTTGTAAAGGATTGGTACTAGTTATTCTTTAACTATTTGGTAGAGTTCAGTGGTGAAGCATCAGTTCTCTTATGATCTTTTGTATTTCTGTGGTATCAGTTCTATCTCCTCTTTCATTTCTGATTTTATTTATTTGAGTCATCTTTTTTTCTTAGTCTAGCTAAAGATTTGTCAATTTTGTTTCTCTTTTCAAAAAACCAACTCTTGGTTTTATTGATATTTTGCATTGTTTTTCTAGTATCTTTCATTAATTTCTGCTCTGATCTTTATTATTTATTTCCTTCTACTAACATGGGCTTAGTTTGCTCTTCTTTTTCTATTTCCTTGAGGCATAATGTTATGCTTTTAATTTGAGATCTTTCTTCTTTTTTGATGTAGGTGGAAAACATCAACTTAAACCCACATTTAAATCCAATTAAACTCATGTTGACATGACTGGCAGTAGCTATTAAAAAAAGAAAGAAAGAAAGCAACAGGCCATGTGGAAGAGTCATGTGCAAATGAGAGAAACAAGTCTGGGTAAATCTCAGACCTCTGGGCGGAACTTTTTGCTGTTTGTGCTGTTTCCTAGGTTGCAAAACTGTTACCTCTTCCTTAAGTTACCAAACTGACCAAAATGCTTTGTTAAATTCTCATAGTTTGACATGAAGAAGTGTTCAACCTCACTAATCATCAGGGAGATGCAAATCAAAACCACACTGAGATACCACCTAACTCCAGTCAGAATGGCAATTATCAATAACTCAAAAAATAACAATTGCTGGAGAGGGTGTGGCGAAAAGGGAACACTTCTAC
>CAUYQG010072374.1:0-39591 GCA_963574415.1 Tarsius wallacei | reverse complement strand
TCGCTCATCTCTTGAAGGTTTTGTTCTGCCTTTTTGAGCTTGCTTTCTGTGTTTTTGACAGTTTGGATTAGTTCTATATTTTGGTCTTCAAGCTCTGAGATTCTTTCTTCTGTTTGCGTAATTCTGCTTTCCATGCTTGTCATTCTGTTATTTATTTCATTCACAGTATTCTTTATTGCTGTTATCTCAGTTGTCAGCTCCTTCTTAGTTTCTTCTTGACTCTCCTCAATTCTTTTTAATCTCTCCATTGTTGTCTTGATATCTAGATTTGTAGTTTGAAACCAGTCATTTTGGGGGCTCTTCATTATTTGCATTCCGAAGTCAGTTTCTCAGTGTCTGCCTTCCCAGGGGTCTGGAGAGACCCATATTGTTCTTTTGGTTTTTCTTCATTTGTGTAGATTTCTCTCTCTCTCCTCCTTTCCTTCCCCTTCTTTAATTCTGTTTTTCAGGGAGGGTGGGGTTGCTTTTGCTTCACTTGTGCAATCTCCTGTTCTTCCTTATGAGAGTCCTCTGGCTGCATCTACCTTCAGTGTATGAGCCCAATGGAGCCTATTTCCCACTGTCTTACAATCTTTCTGTGCAGCAGACTGTAGGTTTGGTACATTCGGAGAATCTCACGGTTCCGCCTGTGTCGTCGCCATCTTGACCTGGAATGGACAAAAGTTTTCCACTGTGAAGTCATAGTAGAAAATACATCATCTCTCTCAGACTCCTGGAATAATTTCAAAAGCTCTGGATCCCCAGATAAATGTGCAAGAATGCACAGTTTGATATGTGAAATGCCTTGGCTTTCTAACCCAGAGGGTCCGCAGTCAGAATCCTTCAGCTTGGGGGACACTTTCTATCTTCAGACTTTAGCTTTTCTTTAGTTGAGGGAAAAATTTTCATGTTTATTTTCTTCCTTCTATTTTCTCTGTTCTCACCTCCTGGGATTCCTTTGAGATGATGACTGGATAAATCTTCCTGGATTTATCCTCCATATCTTTACATTTTCTGCCTGCCTTTTTATTTTACTTTCTGGGAGATTTCCTTTCTTTTTCTTTTTCTTTTTTTTTTTTTTGAGTGGAGTCTCACTCTGTCACCCAGGCTGGAGTGCAGTGGCACACTCATGGCCACCACAGCCTTGACCTGCTGGGCTCAGGCAATTCTTCCGCTGCAGACTTCCTAGTAGCTGGAACTACAGGCATGCACCACCATGCCTGAATAATTTTTTGATTTATTGTAGAGGCAAGGTCTCATCAAGTTGCCCAGGTTGATCTTAAACCCGTGGGCTCCTCTTTTCTCTGCTTCCCAAAATTCTGGGATTACAGGTGTGAGTCACCACACCCAGATCCTTTATTTTTCACATCACAAGTTGGGGTCTATTCTATTATTCAACTCTTCTATTAAATTTTAAAACTTTTGTCACAGTTTTTCTTTTTCCCCCCAAGAACTCTGGTTTGCTGGTTATCCTTTTTGCTGTCTCTTTTGTTTTGAGGATACTGTATCCATCTTTATTTTGTGTGTACTAATTAGGCTTTTTTTTTTTGAATTTGCATTTCAACCAGATCTGTAGGTGATAAGCCCCACATTCAGGTCATTCCTTGATCCTGGCAGATACCTACCTGATGCAGTTTTGATCTGAAGGGGCATCTTCCTCAAGCCAACATCCTTGTCCATCCCTGTCCAGTGGTCCTCTTCTTAGCATGACAGACACTGCCTCAAGTCATGCTCAGCCCCAGCCCCCGCTTCACACCTTATTATTCCCTGGAATTTGCATGCTTTGTCTATATATGGAGAAACCCTGTCTGCTATAGAGTGTCCACCCTCAAGGGTTGAGAGGAGTGATCCAAAAAGTTTATGTGAGCACATATTTTGCTTACATTTTTAGATAAAATTTACATACAATGAAATGCATAGATTTTTTTTTTTTTTAAGAGATGATGTTTCACTATACTGCCTAAGTTGGACTTGAACTCCTGGGCCCAAGCAATCCTCCCACCTCAGCCTCCCAAAGTGCTAGGATTACAGGCATGGGCCACCATGCCCAGCAATGCACAGACCTTAAGTATATAGTTGAATGTTTTGACAAACGGGTATGCCTGTGTAACCAGCTCCTCCAATAAAGACATAAAACACTTCCAAAGCCCCCAGAAGTTTCCTTATACCCCTTTATAATCAATCCTCAACCTCCACCTTCTGAGGCAATCACTGTTTTAATTTCCTTCACCATATTTTTACCTGTTCCTAAGCTCCTTAGAGATGGAATTGTATGGTATGTCCTTTTGTGTCTGGCTTTTTTCACTCAGTATGATGTGAGATTCATGCATGTTGTTATCAGTGGTTTATTCTTTTCTTTTGCTGAGTAGTATATTTCATTTAGTGAATGTAGTAGCTTGCCTCCTTTTGAAAAGGTGGCTCTTTCTATTTGTTGTTGTTGTTGTTGTTGAGGGAGCAGTGGGCTTGAAGGGTCAAGGAGCCATGGCAGGGGCTATCCAAGTTCCAGGTCTTCACCACCAGATGCTGCCCAGCTGCCGGCCTCCCCCACCTGAAGGACAGGCAGTGGTATCCTTCCTATTTTACACCTTTGCAGCCATAGCCAAGCCAGTGACCTTCTCTTGGTGGAAAGCAGAGCCTGCCACTTCCTTGCCCTCAGTGATCCCCATGACACTTAGACAAAGGCCCAAGTCAATGTCATAGACCCCAAGGCTCAGCTAACCCTCCCAGCCTGTCTGCCCAGCTGGGCTGGGGGCTGCCTATAGACCTCCTTCCAGCTCCTTGTGTATCAGTTTAGGGCCTCACTTTCCGCTCATGAGGATGGTCCTTCTCTTTCCAGGATGGCTGGACTGTCCGGTGAGAGTAGAACTCTCCCTGATGGAGGGACCTACAAGGCCTGCCTGTGGGAACCAGAGCTCCAGGGTCCAGATGGAGTCTGGTTCAGGGCTTATGCTTGGGTCCTCAGAGGAGGAAGACACTCCAGGTCCCAGAGGGCTGGCTGACCAGCTCTGACAGAAGTATCCCCCAGGCTCCTTGATGTGCCCACCCTGCTCAGCCCATATGCCAGCCTGACTTTGGCCCTTGAAAGCCCCGAGCTCTGACGAGACAGTACCTTCTCCCTGCTCCCCTTGGGTGAACTTCAGTGAGGATCTATGCTAAACTGCAAAGTAAGAGCAAGGAAGGCCAACAAGCTCGTTTTTCTCATAGAAATTGCTTGGATGCTTTTTAAAAAGTAAAATAAAAATATCAATGTGAACAAAATGCATCCTTTTTTTTCAGTTTTCCAGTTTCCATTTTCCTCTGGCCCCTTTGGCATCACCCAGACTCCTTTTCCCCTACACCCTCCGTACCCTGCGAACACCTCCAGAGGGCCCTGGCTCCTGGGCCCTGCTTTGACCTTACACCATGACTTGAGTAATTTGTACTGAAAGAACAAAACAATGTTTACATCAACTTTAAGCTTCTAGAGTCTCTTTAAAGAGAATTTTCTTTTCCAAGCAAAGGTGGTTATTAAAGTGGAAAAGAGAACATTCCAGAAAGAAGACAAGGAAGACAGTGGAAACACGTTTGGCTGTCCCATGCACAACCATTTCTGACCACAAGACTTTCCCCCTCACTTCTTCCCCTTGCCCTTTCCCGCGTCCTTGCCCTTGCCCTTTCCCGCATCCTTGCCCTTTCCCGCTTCCTTGCCCTTTTCCGCTTCTTTGCCCTTTTCCGCTTCTTTGACCTTTTCTGCTTCTTTTCCGGTTGCAGGTGGTGCGGGTTCTGCACCCTTGGTGGGAGGGGGAACCAGCACATTCCTTCTGACCTTCTTGCCTCTGAAGTGGCTTCTCTGAAGACATGTATCAATTAAAGCAAAAAACGCAGCTATGCCCATAAGGACCTGGAAAACACAAGGATCCTCATTACTTTAGCTCTTCATTCTGAAGGGGGCATGTTTCCATTCTGTTTCATCAGTAGGTGCTATTCTAACACGTCCTTTTGTCCCCTCAAACCACCATCCCTGAGAGGCTTAAGTTGGCTCTCGCCTCCTGCTTCATCTTTCTCCATTCCTGTTGGCCTGTCCTCTGATTTCTTTCTTTCCTCTCTCTAAACCTAGCCAATGCTGGGCATGGAGCTTCAAGCCTGTAATCCCAGTACTTCGGGAGGCCGAGGTGAGGGGATTGCCTGAGCCCACGGGTTAGAGAACAGCCTGGGCAACTTGGCGAGACCTCATCTCTACAATAAATTAAAAAATTAGCCGGGTGTGGTAGTGCGCGCCTGGAGTTCTGGCTACTTGGAAGGCTGAGGTGGAAGGATCGCCTGAGCCCAGCAGGTCGACGCTGGGGTGGCTGTGAGCATGCCACTGCCCTCCAGCCTGGGCGACAGACTCAAAAAAAAAAAAAAAAAAAAAAAAACCCCAAAAAACCTAGCCAGGGTGGGGCTTTTTGTTCTGGGGTTGGAAGCTACAGGAAAAAAGCCATTAACTTGGGCTGGCTCCCTGGACATCATCTTTGTTTAAATGGCGGGTCCATTGGAAACATTTACCAACTTTGCTTTTTTCTTTTTTAAGAGACAGGGTCTCTCTCTGTTGCTTAGGCTAGAGTACAGTGGCACAATCATAACTCACTGCAGCCTGGAATTCCTGGCTCAAGTGATCCTCTGCCTTGGTCTCCCAAAGTGCTGGGATTACAGGTGTGAGCCACCTGCACCCGGCCTCAACTTTACTTTTTCATTTTCTTTGGATTCTAATAGTTTTGTGGGAAAAAAAACGAAGCCCTTTCCTTAAACAGGGGAAAGCATTTATCCTCCAAAAGGTGAATTAGAGCAAATACACATCCCAACTTGGAAAGACTCACCAAACCAATTATATAGAACAGTGTTAAGTTTTGTCGAATTCTCACAGCAAAGATGATGGCTGCCACAAGGAACCCACAGGCGAACAGGTCATTGAGAAGGTCCTGAAGATGGGAGAGATGAGTCAGCCTTAGATAGAGCCAAGGCCCCATCAATGCTGGATCCAGCCTAGTTTCTGCCAAAGAAATGATTTGCAAACTTTCATCTGACTTTAAAAAATAAATGTAGATACCCCTAGGTATGCATTTTAATGTATATTAAAGGCTAGGTGGATATACCAGTGGGTCTCCAGCTGGACTTTTTGAGTTGAGACCCAAAGTCCAGGATACTCAACTGCCTGTAGGCTTGAGCCTATGAAGGCATAGGGTCCCCATCTCTCTGTGAAATCACACATTTGGTGTCTGGTTATGATTCTCCCCACCAATACTCATTTACATAAATGCACAACTATACAACTTAATGATGTCTCTCTTGAGGACTCCTCCCCACTATCTTTCTGCTCCCAAGGCCAGCTCCCCCTGGAGTCTTCGTGGGCTGCCTTGCTGGCAGAAGGCTCTGATGGACTCTGGTGCCTCTCTGGGGGCCTGGCAGCTGTCTCCTCATATCCACTCCCACAGCCCTCAGCCCTGCTACCTGAAGCCCGCCCCTCCTTGCAAGGCTGTGCCACCTTTTCCTCCCCAGTGCTTCTCCCCTCCCCTGGGGCTTCAGTCTCGCCCTCACAGCATACTTGTTTCATTCCCCCTACTGACAAGGCACAGCCAAACTTCTCAGAGTTGGCCAAACTGTCGTCACAGCAGGTTGACTTCCTCTCTGGTCATTCCTGGCTGCAGTGTGGAATAGACCCATCATTCCTCTTGGCTTCTAGAATGCCATTTGCTGCTGGTTGTCCTTCCTGGTCACTTTGTCTCAGGCCTGTTCTTTTCGTTTTTAATTTCGATACGTTTCAAACATACAGAAAATAATCCTGCTCCCACGCCTACCTCCACCAGGCCACAAACCACTGAAATTTAATAGATGTTAATGCCTTACAATATTCACTTCAAGTTTCTTTAAAAATAAGTCTGGCCAGGAGTGGTGGGTCACACTTGAAATCCCAGCACTTTGGGAAGCTGAGGTAAGAGGATTGCTTGAGCCCAAGAGTTTGAGACCAGCCTGGGCAACATAGCGAAACCTTGTCTCTGCAACAACAACAACAACAACAACAAATTAGCTGGGTGTGATGGCACACACCTACAGTCCCAGGTACTTGGGAGGCTGAAGTGAGAGGAAGTTTGAGACTGGGATGAGTTGTGATCATGCCACTGCACTCCAGCCCAGGCAGCATAGTGAAACCCTCTCTTAAAATTAAAAAAAAAAAATCTGACTTTATGGACTGAGCTACAGTCCCACTCCTCTATCCCTTAGGGGCCTGCTATGTTTACTAGGCTGGTCTCTACAATAAATTTAAAAATTAGCCAGGTGTGGTGGTATGCACCTGTAGTCCCAGCAGCTTGGAAGGCTGAGGCAGAAGGATCACCTGAGCCCAGAAGCTGCAGTGGCCATGATCATGCCACTATACTCCAACCTGGGTGACAGAGTGAGACTCTGACTTAAAAAAAAAAATTAGCTAGGCTGCTTCATCCCTGAGAAAGTTCTGAGGTGAGTGAAACAAAGGAAAATCCCCAGACTAATCTCTCAGGTAGTAGCCAGGCGGGTCAAAACAAACACGCAACCATAATTCCTTGAGAACAAAGTCTGTATTGTTCCCTCTGCCACCAGCAGGTTTTGTCAGGAATGTGAACCACTTCATGGCCACTGCCAATCTGGGGAGTAAGGGATGACAGGCAGGTAAATTAAAGTCCATAATTGGCCAGGCAGGATGACTCATGCCTGTAATCCCAGCACTTTTGGAGGTCAAGGTGGGAGAATTTGAGACCAGTCTAGGCAACACAGTGAGACCTCATCTCCACAAAAAATTTAAAAATTAGCCAAAAAAAAAAAAAAGAAGAAAGAGAGAAAAGAAAATCCATATGCCTCTCTTACCAAAATTCAGTAGCTTCTTTCTTTATTATGCATTTTCCTGGTTGTTCTAAGTTTCTGATTAGATTCGAGTTCTGAAAAAGTTGGTTCTGACAGTTTTTGTCAGTTTACTCATTGTTATAATAGAGGAACAAAGTTTTGTAATTTCCTACTGTGCCATTTTCAGTGACATCAGTCTCATTAAATCTAGAAGGTTCTTAGTGATAATCATTTTGACTATTTCCTCTCCTTCATTATCTTGATAACTCTTTTTTTTTTTTTTTGAGTTGGAGTCTCACTCTGTCGCCCAGACTGGAGTGCAGTGGCCACTCCCGGCCACTGCAGCCTTGACCCGCTGGGCTCCAGCGATCCTTCCGCCTCAGCCTTCCGAGTAGCTGGAATTACAGGCACACACTACCATGCCCAGCTGATTTTTTGATTTATTGTAGAGATGAGGTCTCGCCAAGTTGCCCAGGTGGGTCTCGAACCCGTGGGCTCAGGCAGTCCACTCACTTCAGCCTCCCAAAGCGTGGGATTAAAGGCTGAGCCACCGAGCCCGGCTGATAACTCTTTTTTTTTAGAGATGAGGTCTTGTTATTTGCTCAGGCTGGAGTGCAGTTGTTATTCACAGGTGCAATCATAGTATACTACAGCCTTGAGCTCTTGAGCTCAAGGAATCCTCCTGCCTCAGCTTCCCAAGTAGCTTGGACTACCGGTGCCCAGCTTCTTGACAACTCTTGATGGACATTCTAATTTCATGTTTTATGTCTCAACTTCTATCTTTTTTCTCTCTTTATCTCCTAGTGCTATATTCTGGGCAATTTCCCCATACCTTTCAGTTCACAAATTCTCTCTTCAGCTGTGTCTGACTTGATTTCAAACTCATCTATTGCCATTTTAATTTCAATAACTATATTTTCTATTCTAGACATTGTACTTTTAAAAATCTGTTTATTCTGTCCTCATAATATCTTATTCTTTTCTTAGGGCTTATGTCTGCAATCATTTAAAATATATTTATTATTATTTCATACAGTTCTTCTATGATGGGGGACTCCATTTTTTTGGAGGGTGAGTTCCTTGTAGTACAGGCTTCCCCCGTTAGGTAAGTGTTCTAGGAACCCACTGGCATCAGTGTACCAACAACTAGTGTTGTTTTTAGAGGCTACATCCGGCTTCAGTGAATTTTTGTTTTGGAGATTCAACGCATTTGCCCATTTCATGATGGGTGATTTACACAAACAAGCTGCCCACACCATACTGAGTGTTCAGCAGTTTTTGACCAAAAAATGGCATGACTCTCATGCCCCACCCTCCCTATTCACCTGATCTCACCCAAGCGACTTTTTTTTTGTTTCCCTGGAGGAAAAAAATCCTCAAAGGGAAACTAAGACCCAGCAGAAACACTAAAAGGCATCACAATGGACAAGTTCAAGAACTGTTTTGAGCAATGGAAAAAGCATCTTAATAGGTGTACTGCATTAAACAGAGAATACTTTGAAGGTGACTGAAGTTTAGACATGCAAGAATAGCCAGGCTTGATGGCTCAGCCTGTAATCCCGCGCTTTGGGAGGCTGAGGTGAGTGGACTGCCTGAGCCCACAGGTTCGAGACCTGCCTGGGCAACTTGGCGAGCCCTCATCTCTACAATAAAAATAAAAAATTAGCCAGGCGTGGTAGTGCGCGCCTGTAGTTCCAGCTACTTGGAAGGCTGAGGCGGAAGGATCGCCGGAGCCCAGCAGGTCGAGGCTGCGGTAGCCGGGAGTGGCCACTGCACTCTCCAGTCTGGGCGACAGAGTGAGACTCCAACTCAAAAAACAAAACAAAAACATGTAAGAATAAATACACAATTTTAATAAATAAATTCCATTTTGGGGGTGGTCCCCCCTCATACCTCATGGGCCAGTCCCACCTACATTTTGCAGCTTATGTGATCGCTGATTCTATATACAATTTCTGGCACCTGTGTGTCTCTTTTGCCAGCTCAGCCATTCAGTTTAAGCAGTACTGATTACATTTCCCCTAGTATTTTCAAGTACAGCAGTAGCATTTTCAGGGCTTATTGGTTTTTCATATTGCTGGAACTAAAAGTTATCCTCTCAGGCTCCTTGAATGGGAACTTGTCCTCTGCCTGTTCTTTTACCTTGTCCTCGGTTTGTCCCTTTTATAGAGTCCTTATTTGGCCTTCTTCTCTTTTCTCCTTTTCCTGGAGCTCCTCATCTACCCCAGCAAGATCTATGGATCCCTGGGCCCTAATAGCTTTTAACAAGGAAGTAGGACAAATTGTACTGACAAAGCTGGGTTTGAATCTTTTTTCTGCCACTCACTAGCCGAATGACCTGGGGGCAAGTTACTTGGCCATTCTGAGCCTTTGGAGGCCGGCTGTGAATGTGCAGTGAATAAGAGGAATTGAGATCTTCATCAACTGACCTAGGGTATGGATGTGCCTTGTGATTATACAGGTGATGAGGGGATTCAAGTCCATGAGTCCTCAAGCACAGTGTTAAGCAATTTACATTTATTCCTCAGGACTAAATGTGAATTCCACAAGGGGTCATCACTGCCCCCATGTTACAGATGAGGAAACAGAAACTAGGAGTGATTTAGCAATTTGCCAAGCTCTGTCTCATCCCATTAGATGACTGCTTTGGATAAACATCTTTCTGAACCAAACATCCTTCATGAGGATAGTTACTGGAGTGCTAAGGCTGCTTTAGAAGTGGATTTTTAACAAATTCTCATTTTAGCTGGGTGCGGTAACTCACGCCTGTAATCCCAGCACTTTGGGAGTCAGAGGCAAGAGGACTGACTGAGCCTAGGGGTTTGAGACCAGCCTAGGCAACTTAGTGAGACCTCATCTCTACAATAAATTTTAAAAAATTAGCTGGGTGTGGTGGTATGTCTTTGTAGTTTCAGCTACTTGGAAGGCTGAGGCAGAAGGATCGCCTGAGCCCAAAAGGTCGGTGTTGTGGTAGCCATGTTCGTGCCACTACTCTCCGGCCTGGATGACAGAGTGAGACTAAGACTCAAAACATTTATTAAAAAATTCTCATTTTGTCTTATTGATTTATAGGAGATTGACTTTACTTTCTTTTTCTTTTTTCCTGAGCTGAGGTCTCACTCTGTCAACCAGGGTGGAGTGCAATGGCATGATCATGGTTCACCACAACCTTGACTTCCTGGGCTCAGGTGATCCTTCTGCCTCAGCCTCCTGAGTAACTGGGACTACAGGTGTATGCCACCATACCTGACTAATTTTTGATTTTTTTTGTAGAGACAAAGTCTTGCTATGTTGCTAGGCTGGTCTCAAACTGCTGGGCTCAAACAATCCTCCAGCCTGGGCCTTCCAAAGTGCTGGGATTACAGGTGTAAGCTACTGTGCCCAGCTGGATTTTCTTTTTTGAATTCTGAGGGTGGGTTACCTTCTGGGGTGATCTCCCCAGTCAGCTGTGAGCTTGCACAGGGTTAGGAGAAACAACTGGTTGCAACATCTTCCTTCCCTCCAAGAAGAGCAAAATCTCAGACCGTCTTTGTTTGACCACCAGGTAGAAGAGTTCCTTATCATCAACTGAATGTACAGCTATGCTTTTTTGGAGCATTCTCTGCCTGGTCACTCCTTTCTGCCCAGCTGCCTCTGCCTAGGCCTCGCCAGAGGTTGCTGAGCCCATAACCCAGGCATAAATATGGGAGTGAGGCATGTCTCTCTATTCACTTTTCAGGAGTCAAGACACATGCACGATCAGCATACAGGCCGTGGACACTCCCCACCACCCCTCACTTACAGTAACGGGCCACAGGATAAAGGGCACATATCTTTGGATGGCAAAGGTGTAGAGGATAATGAAGAAGGTGAAGAAGCATATCTCCAAGACGATGACCAGTGACAACATGGGGTGCACGGGGATTGATGAGTACACTACCATGGCAGCTATCAGGCAGCCCTGCAGTGAGACATACAGTTTAGCCAGCAGCAAAGGCCTCTCACCAACTTCTGAGCCCCCCTGAAGACCTCCGGAACCCCTTCCTCCTCTCTCCCATCCCTGGTATTGGACCCCCACCTAGTCATACCAGTCCAGCTCACCAAACTCAGAATCTTGACTGGGGCATGCCCCAGGAGCCAGAACTCTTTATTGCTGTCCTTGAATTCCCACCGGTAGCGGCGACACCCCTTCCTTGTGCCCACTTCATGCTTGGGCTGCACCGACTTTTGCTTCTTTGCTTTCTCGGCTTCCTCGGTATCGCCTTTCTTGTCCTCCTCGGGTTTGGCTGGAGGTGGAGGCTTGGATTTATCAGCCATCGTTGCGTTGAAGTCCTTGGCTTCTCACGACCTGCCCAACCTCTCCTGCTGTTTCTAGACAGGCCGGGCCTAGGTGGGAGCCGCGCTCAGCTAACCGCCAGGACCAGCAATCGCCAACGCCCACTCCCTCTCCGCGTGCACCTCCCTCTCCGCGCGGACCAGCGCGGGTCCCATGCTCAGTAGCTGTCAGATCCGCCCGCCCCCCACGCGGGAGCCCCACCTCAGCTCCCAACGCGCTGGTCCCACTTCGGTGCAGAAGTCCCCTCCCGGTCCTACTGAAGCTTCGCAAGGTGGCCCCCGGTCTGTAGCCGCAGCTCCAGAGGCAGAGCGGTCTGAGCTCCCTGGGCCCGGCGCCAAGCGCAGGCGAGTGTAACGCGACTTTCAAACCAGGCAACGAGAGGAAGCAGAGACCGTGTTCCCGACTTAGCAGCCCTGATTTTATGGTCACATGTAGGCCACAATGGGTGACAGCATGCGAGCTCGGGTGGGCTTGGAGGGAGCGATTAGACACAGACACGTGCATCCGCGAGGGTGCCAGGAGGGCTTCAGCACGGACATCAGCAGGCGCCAGGGAGGGTTTCTAGACAGGCGCCTGGACAGGATTCCCGGCAGGCGTCGGGGCGCGTGTCTGGGCAGGCGCCGGAACCGGTTTCTGGACAGGGGCCCCGATGTGGGAGGGCTTGGTTTCAAATCTGATTCCTAGGACTCTTTTCACGTTATTCCTCATCTTCTTGGTGACCACAAATGCATCGATGCAGCACACGATTACCGCTGTGAGACACAGGGACTGTCAGATACAAGACCATATGTAGGAAAGAAAGGCGAGGTTATTTTGCAGCTCAGCAGCAACCTCTCCAACCTATCCTGGTTTAGGCGGGCAATGCAGGTGGCTTCCTATTCCCCCTAACCCTCCACTGCCCTCTTGGTGTCTGCCCAGCTGGCTGCTGCAGGTCCTTTCCCAGAAAAAAGGAATTTGGAAAGGGTGGGTTTTGTTGCCAGTAGTGGTCTTGCCTGATGCCTGAAGTTCCAGGAAAGGACCAGGGAAGGGCACTGGCCTTAGAAGCCTCCAGGTATGGGTAGGGTCCTGAGAAAGGTTTCTCCGTGGAAAGAACTCTTGGGCTATTTGAAATGGGCGGGAAGGAGTTCCCAAGGGGTGGAGGAGAACTCCAGGCAATGGATTAGGGTCTCCAAGGTATCTAGTGTGGCCAGGACCTCTGGGGTGGCTGAGAGAGGGGACAGAGCTGAGGCTGAGAAGGTGCAGGATCTGGGACTCTTATCAAGAGAAGAGGTCAGGTGTGAGACTCAAAAACCCCACTTGCAGTGCCCATGAGGTGAATGGAAAGTGAACCAGGCTAGAGGCAGGGAGACCATTCCGCGTGGGGGTGAACTGCTGCCATCCAGGTAAGAAGCCATGGAATCCTAGAGTGGGAACCCCTGGCAGTAGAAGGCTTGACTGCTGAGTTAGCAGGTGGGGACCAGGGACCCTTGGTAGCAGATATTCCCCAGTGCTCTGGGGCTCTTGACAATCTTGGATGTTTCTCTTAATGGTCACTTAATTCCTGTGTGCTTAATGAAGTTTTCCAAGGTAAGTCATGCCCCAGCTAATCTGTGAGCTTCCCCAAGGTGAAGGGGACCTGTCCTCAGCACTGAGCTCAGGCCTGGCACAATCCAATGGGAATGACAAATATTTACTGATTATGTAATGAATTCAAAGAACGTAAACTCTTTTTTTCCCTCCTGGATTAATTCCTGTCCCCGTTGTTTAACGTCTTGAACCAAAATCCTACCTCCCCACTCCCCCATCTTCCAAGCATTTGATCTGCCATTCTTGTGTTCTTCTATATGATGAGGGTTTGAGTCTCAGTATGTTCTAGGCTTGTGACCCAGAGCAAGGTATGTTAACCTCAGTTCCTATATCTGTAAACATGAGAATTGTAAAGATTAAGTCAGAATGTGCCTAGCCTAATGTGAGGTACATACTGGCTACTTCAACATGTGACAGGTTTCTCTCTTCCTTCCTGAATGGGCTGGGCTACTCACTTTTGACAGTGCATTTTTCCCCTCTGCAACCTCTCTTTTCAACTGTCTTTAAAATACAGTTCTCTAGAACAGAATATCAAAGTCCTATTTATAGACAAAACATCTTGTTTAACATTTAAAAAATAGTATGTACAATTCTCAAAAGGGGTTCAGCAGACTTTTGAGAATGTATATTAGAATTGGATTTTCATGGGCTTAGAGTTTATGCAACTTCACATGATCTGAAGAAGTCAGTGCAAGAAGGAGAGGGGTGGCAGTGAGGAGTCTGTTTGGTTAATGGCATAATGATGGTCTGTCAGTTTTCCTTTTCAGAGTCTTGGCAAACTAATCTTAAATGAAGTCATGAAGGGTTCTACTTACCCCTCCAACATAGAATAAATGCCTTCTTTTCTTTTCTTGCATCGTCAAGATGGCAATTACTAAAAGGAACACAGAAGTAATGATACTGTTGATAAGATCCTGTAATACAGAATTGAAAATTATCAACTTTACATGAAAATATAATTTCATAAGATATTTAGATTGGGCAATTAGTCATCTAAGGATGGATGCCTTTTAAAAACTTTCCCTTTGATTAAGAGGAACCCTCAGAGGCATAATTCTTACATCTTCCAGAGACATGAGTTTATGTGATTTTACGGCCCTGGATAGGACTGCAGAAAAGGGTTTATTTTCATTAAAGAATACCATTAGAAAAAAAAGCTGTCAACTTTTCCATCAGGTTTTTCTTAAAGGGCATAGGAAAGTGAGCATGAAAAGAATTTAGTGGTCTAAGAGCCTAGCCCAAATTGGTCCTCCATAAATAAGATGTTTAAAAGCCTGGTATTTTAATTAATGTAAATTCTGCATTCTATTCCATAACACATTTGTTTTGATATATAAATGGCAGGTAAAAACCAATGCTCTGGGAATTGGGTCACATTTATTCTGTTAGATCACATGTCCCAAGAACACACAAACTCATCTGAGGAGCAGGCCTGATATTCTGGAGTGAATGACTGTGCTGTTGACTTTTGTTCTTTCCTGAGACATAGCCAGAATTGAGTCTGCCCTGACATCAGCAGGCTCATTGTTCCTTTCTTCTGGATTTCAACTGGATATCAGTAGTGGACTTTTTAACTGCTAACCCAACTTGCTTCTTTGTAGGCTGAAATAAAGGGTGAGGATAAGTGAGTGGGAGCCAGATAGAGGCCAGGCTTCCATAGCAGAGCAATAATGGCACCATGTATGGGGAGGGGCAAAAGTCTAGGGTGATATAACTATGATATGGGCCAGATAACATACTTTGAAAATTTTAAGTCTCTTAAACACTTATTTATTTAGTGAATATAGGGTCTCCCTATGTTGCCTAGACTGGTCTTGAACTCCTGGCTGCAAACAATCCTGCCTTGGCTTCCTAATTTTAAGTCTTTAAGTCTTTTTTTTTTTTTTTTTTGAGTTGGAGTCTCAGTCTGTCAACCAGACTGGAGTGCAGTGGCCGCTCCCGGCCACCGCAGCCTTGACCTGCTGGGCTCCAGCGATCCTTCCGTCTCAGCCTTCCAAGTAGCTGGAATTACAGGTATGCGCTACCACGCCCGGCTGATTTTTTGATTTATTGTAGAGATGAGGTCTCACCAAGTTGCCCAGGTGGGTCTCGAACCCGCGGGCTCAGGCAATCCACCCACCTCAGCCTCCCAAAGCGCGGGATTACAGGCTGAGCCACCGAGCCCGGCTGTCTTTAAGTCTTGATGGTTTGGCTTGGTAGTGGCAGCCTATCTGGTGCACAACTGAGGAGCACTACCATCCAGCATATGGAATCATAATGGCTCTAACAGAGCTCTTTAATGTGTCAAATGTTTCCCAGTCATTATCTCTAACCCTCACAAAGCAGCCTCCAAAGTTGGTATTGTCATGATCCTTATTTTACAGAGGACATAGTGGAGGCTTAGAGGAGTTTATTAAGCTGCCTAAGACTGAATAAATGCTAAGGAGTGGAATCAGAACTCAACTCACTATTGCCTGCCATCAGGGACACCCAAATAAGAAGAAAATGAACTAGTCTCCTAGGCTAGAAGCTCAGCCTCCAATCCATCTCTGGCATTTTCTGTGGAATAGCTCTGGAAGGTCAAAATGGCATGATACAAATAAGTTGAGGGTGTTTTTGTTGATGAACTTTTTTGGCCTGCCAATTCCTAGATGTGTGACCTGAGGCTTGCTTTATCATCCCTTTGCCAACTTGCTAATTTTTAATATGGGGATAATACTTGGGATTCATTGGGTTGATCTGAGCAGAATGAATCTGAAAGTATCTAATGATGTCCTTGGCATCTAGTAGGTAGTGGGAGTATATAAAAATGTAGACTCACAATATCTACCCTCAAAATGTGCAGAAGTAGTAATCCTGTAAACTATAGGTGTTTTTCTTGTAGAGTTTGTTAAGCAAGGAGCCTATTGTGGAATGTGACTTTCCCCTTGGGAAGACGCTAATGCCTACTGTTTTGGCACCTGGAACAGGGCCATGCAGCAGGGCTGCTGAGGGTTGGATGTTAAGTCCTAGCTGGGTTCTTCAGGTTGAGTGAGAGGTCTGCCCACAGTGGGCAGGCCTGACTGAAGAAGGTACAGTTGCTTGCAGCTCTGCAGGAAGCTTAGTACCTGAGCATTGTGCAAATCAAGATATTCAAAGATGTGAACAAAGACTCTTACAACTGAGAAGCAGAGTATAAGTTTTCAAAAATAAAAAGGTAACCAGCTGTGGTTCTAGATCATTGAGAATTTGGATGAAAGTACATTAATAATGATAACAATAATAAACCAATTACTGACTAGGCCCAGGCTAGTTTTTGACTCCCTGTCATAATTTTATCTCCTCTTTGGACTACTGGACGTTATAGCTTACTCTGGTCCTTACTTACAAATAAGCGCTCTCTGAACTGTCCCTTGCAGGTGAAGTTTGCCTTATAACTAACATTTCTATTGTAGCTCACATTTATTGAGCACTTACTATGTGTCATGCACTGTGCCAAGGTGTTAATATGTGATCTCATTTGATTCTCACAACGCTCATTATCCCCAATTTACAGATAGGTAAGCAACTTGTCCAGGATTGCTCAGCCAGTAAGTATATAGCTATGACCCTTAGCAGTCTGATGTGAATGCCCAAGGACCTTCTTCATGACCAGACCTCCTCTTTTTTGCCTTAGACACAGACCCTTTTATTCACTCTCTGTACAAAGAGACAGATATCCCTGTCTGCAGCTGAGCCTAGCCATGTGCAGTAGGCCCTGCCCTTTCCTCCTAAATGTCATCCTTTCATTATCTTTTTCTTTCCCCTTGAACTAAATACCCTATTGATTCAAGTAGTCTCCTCTGACTAAAATGAGAAATGTGTTTGTTACTTGACTGTAATTTTCCATAAAGCTCCTAAAACTATTCTTAACACTCATTTATACAAAACAGTATAGAATTATAACTGGGGAAGAAAAAGATGCCTTAATGGTGAATGTTTATTATTAGGAAACACTGACAATTAGAAAAATAATTTGTTTCACAAAATGTAGTATATGTAATTGGAATTTATAAACAATTAACATTATATAGCATTCGACTAATTGCAACTTTCATTGGTGCCTGGAGTTCTCCAAACACATGACAAAGCCTGATCAGAAATCACCAGAATGATTGTTTTTCATTAACCTTGTTTGAAGGGGACATTTTAAAGTCGATACCTGTTACTTATAAATGTAAAGACATTGCTGGTAGTTTTGGAATCATCACTTCTATAGTTTAAAATATGTTTTTATATTCTTTTTAGAAAATTGTTTTTAGTTTAAAATATGTTTGTTATATTCTTTTACCAAGAATATGTTTAAAATATGTTTGTTATATTCTTTTTAGAAAATTGTTTTTTACTGGCAAAAAAAATATGCTTGACCAGAACTCAGTTTCTTTGACCATGATGAATTTTATATATATATTTACAATGTAGAAGTGTTTAAAATATGGGTTATTCAGAAGACAATAATTTTAATTCATACTCTCTTGAGTATTGGCAGATAACACTAGACTAGGGTGGGTAAAGTTAATAAACCACGCTAGTGTGTGAAGACAGTGTGTGGAGTGGGGAAAATTGGCCTCTTGCTAGCTTGGATGCAGTCACGCTAATTAAAAACAAAAAAAAGAAGGGCTTACATTTAAAAATTTTACATTAGCACTTTTTTTTTTTTTAACTGATTTAATTCTACTTGCAAATCTATAGGCAGAACTAATGCTCTGGAGGTTGGGTCATATTTATTATGAGTTCACATGTCCTGAGAACGCATGAACCCATCTGAGGAGCAGGCCATGTAGACCCTAGCATAGGCTAGGGGTTGAGGACTGGACCCGCACCCTCCTCATGGTGTCAAGGTTTCTGGATAGCTACAACTCAGAGATTATGGTCCCAAGCCCAGACTCCATTATCTGTCCAGAGAAGGAGGCCTTGACAAAATATGGTCCCAGAGCCCACAGATCTTAGCAGGTCACCTGTATCTGAGGCCAGCACTCTTTGAGGTTTCCCTGCTAAGGGTTTGAAGCTTGATGTATCAGACTTTCTATCTCCCTGGTGGGGACCTTTACCTCACCCTTTTGTTACACAGGAATTGGAACAAGGAAATAAGGAACTCTATTCTTATATAAACCTTTAAGTTAGAAATCACCACTTCAAGTCAGTATTCCTTACCCTAATCCTACACTTCCTAAAAACAAAACTTCCTTGCCTGAAAAGAAGGGCTGAAAGGAAGTGGCAGCCATGTATGTTGGACACCTCTAGTGTCATGTAGTCTCCTGAACTGACCTTGCAATAAGTGATTCCTGCATCTTGATTCTAACACATCTCTAAGTCCGCCTACCCTCTGAAGTGCTAAGTTATCACCTCCTAGCACCAACACCTTTACTAAGCTAGCACATTTCCTGCTGTGGCAAAGCCTCCCTATGACCACCCAGTGGTAGCTACTTCCTTCTCTGAGAAATTATGTATGTACACATCCTTCATTTCATGAGATCTGAAAGGGAAGATTAGAAAGGAAGGGAATGGATAGAAGAGAACACAATTTGGGTCTTGCTTTGACAGATCTTTTTCAAAAACTTCCAAGTCAATTAGACCACTCGCCATCTGACCAACTGTGTATGGTTGCTGGTATGTGCATTGCTAGTTGGTTGAGCATCAGAATGACTGGGTAACCGTCTTGGCTAGACAGTTTTCCCAATATAAAGTTCCTGGGAGCTCAGCAGACATATCCTGTGCTGTGCTAGGCCTGGCCCATGCTCTGGAGCACAGCAGCAAGAAAAAGGCAGGGACTCTGAATCACATTCTGGGTTTTCACAGTCATCCAAAGAAAAAAGGATACGCTCACTTAAGACAGACACAGCAAAGGGCTAGGCTTTACTGTAGTTGACTAGAGGCCTGTAATTCTACAAAAGCTGGCCTGTGCTCCTGTGACCACTGAGGACTGGTCCTCTCATAGGACACTCATGGTTCATGCTCAGGAAACCCTAGTTCTTGCCTCTGTCTGGGATACTTCTTGGACATTATCCCTGGACCCACAGCAAAGTATGATGTCTCATGGCCCTCTCTAGCCCTCCAAAGTTATGGCAATGGACGCAGCCTACAAGAGTTCTTTTCTCAGAGGGCTTGACCTTCCAGACCACAGATGATGGTGATGTAGAGCCCTCAGTTACCCACCCCAAGGGCCTGTGCACATACACTAGGATAATCAATGCACATCTGGTCTACATTTTAACAAAACCATAAGGAAACAGGAGAATGTCCAGAGATAATATTTAGAGTATCTTAGGACATAAAGATATAGTCTCACTGACTTCCTTACCTTAGAGAAGGATGGATATAGAAAAACCTTTACAAGACATTAGGTTATAAAGTTTAGAAAGAGTCTGGGCTTTAGTCAGGGAGACCTGGGCTCAAATCTGAGTTTTAATGCACCTGCATATGACTATGGACAAGTTAATCTTTTTAATATAATTTTTTCATCTGTTAATGAGGGGTGAGAGATAACTATAACCTCACTGGATTGTTGTGAGGATTAAATAAGGTAATATATGAAAAGTATCTGGCACATAGTATGTGCTCAAAAACGGTTACTTTACCTTCCCTTCTTGAAAACTTCCATGGACAGAGATTTTAGTTTCCCCTCAGAAACCTCTCCATGGGTATAGATATCCATAACTAAGAGGATCTTCCATATGTCCCATTAAAGTTGCTCATATTTTGCTTTGTCTGCTTCCTGTTGCTCGGTACTCTGTGGGACAGAGAGAGCTCAGCAGCCTTTTTCAGAAAATTCCTCACACATTTGAAGAAAATATTTGACTTTTAGTTTAAAAACAACCAATTTTACCTTAAAGTTAGAAAAATGTTCTATAAGGAAGTTGAATGTGGAAGAGGCCTGAGTTAGGATTGTTCACAGTGCAAGATAAAATGGCAAAAACCACTCAATCACCTTAGGGGTCCTATGGGTGGTTTTTCTTTTTTGGACATCTTGTATTGAATGTTCACTTTGTGCCAAGTACTGTGTTATTGGCTTCATACACATTAAAATGTTTTAGGAACTCTGTGAGGTAGTTATCATCATCACACTTTTCCTTCTCTGCATTTCTTAGATGAGGAAACTGAGACTAAAAGTCACAGTTGGCAAGATGACAGGACCAAGGAATGAGCCTATGTCTGTCTCTGAACAAAACAGGGCTAAAAGTGGGTATGCCGGCCATCCTGTAGACAGAATGATCCACGGAATCTTTCTGGATATTAGGCTAGTTTCCTCCCTGGGACCAGAGCAACACCCTGTCACAACTCAGCTATGTCCTTGTCTAGAGAGGTAGCCCTGTTTTCACTTGAAGAGAGCCCTTATTCTGGGGCTGAGAGCAAAGCTTATATTTGAATTACGAAAACAAATACTTACAAGTAAGGGCCAATGTAAACAAGTCAGCAAGTGGTGAAGGGTAAACATATATGCTAGAATAAAAAAAAGGACGATGCAGATTTCCAAAACTGTAATTGCTATATATGAGTCATCGGCTTGGGCGATAAAGAAACAAGATAATGCTCCTATGATAAGACTCTGAAACAAAAGAAACAGGATTTGTTTTAATACACATGGCTATTAAAAAAAAACCCATACATTGTCAGAATGTAAATTTGATTATATTGCAGTGCAGGGACCTATACTACTTTGCACATACATTAAAAAAATTTCTTTCATTAAAAAAAGAAATAATACATGAAAATAATAATGCATATTATAGAAGGGTCACAAAACCCCAATTTCTTTCTCTTCCCCCAACCCAACCCTAGTCTCTCTCCTAAAAAGTAACCATTATTAACAGTTTATATTTCATACTGGAAAGAAGTATGCATATATACTGGTAAAGTAAATATATATTGATTTTGGTAGAATGAGGTAGAGCCTCAATTTTTTCTTTCCAAACAGCTGCTGATCATCTCAGTATCATTTATTGGGAAATGTCAACACTATCCCCACTGATCTGAAATCCAACCTTTATTGTAAATTCTCAGATGTGTTTTGATCTCTTTGGAGACAGTTCTTTCCTACTGAGTTGCTGATTTCTTCTCTAACACTTATAAAATTATAGGCAATTCACTTTATATTGTGCTATTGTTTGGCCTAGTCTTCCTCTTATTACTCATTCTCAGACTGTTTACTCTCCCATGCTTGTCTTGGTCAAACTTCCCAAACTTAGCTTATTGGTATTTTAATTGGGATTTCTTTTTTCTTTTTTTGCTGGGGTCTCATTCTGTTGCCCAAGCTGGAGTGCAGTGGTACGATCAGTCCACTGCAGTCTCAAACTTCTGGGCTCAAGTGATCTTGTCTCAGCTTCCAAGTAGCTAGGACTTCAGGTGTGCCCAGCTAATTTTTGTAGAGACAAGGTCTCTTGCTATGTTGTTCAGGCTGGTCTTGAACTCCTGGGCTTAAGCAATCCTCTTGCCTTGGCCTCCCAAAGTGCTGGGATTATAGGTATGAGCACCATGTCCAGCCTTAATTAAGATTTCTAAATGAAATACTTAAATTCCTATGATTTGGAAAGATTAAAAAGTTTAGTATTTCTATTCAAGAACAACATATGTCTTTCCAGTTATTTTAGTTTTAAAAAAATATCAGGAAAGTTTTAAAGTTTTCTTCACATATGTCTCATATTTCATTTTTCAGATTTGAACATTTTGATTGCTGTTGTAAATATTTTCTTATATTTTAAGTGGTTATTTGCCAAAAGAAAGCTTTTAGTTTATTTGTTAACTCAGTAATGAGTCATCTAACTAAATTATCTTTCCCTAAATTGTTTCCAGCTCATTTGGGGTTTTTTAGATATACAATTATATTAGCTAAAAGAGATGATATATATTGCCTCTTCTTTTCAAATATTCCTATTTCTTTTTCCTAATTGTGATGGCTAGTGGCTCCAGAAAAATGTTTAATAAGTCTTGCTAGTGGGCATCCTTTTTCCCTCTCATTTTATTTTATTTTGAGTTGGAGTCTCACTCTGTTGCCCAGACTGGAGTGCAGTGGCCGCTCCCAGCCACCGCAGCCTCCACCTGCTGGACTCCGGTGATCCTTCTGCCTCAGCCTTCCAGGGTAGCTGGAATTACAGGCACGTGCTACCACACCCGGCTAATTTTTTCATTTATTGTAGAGATGAGGTCTCACCAAGTTGCCCAGGTGGATCTCGAACCTGCGGGCTCAGGCAATCCACTCACTTCAGCCTCCCAAGGCGTGGGATTACAGGCTGAGCCACCAAGCCCGGCTCCCTCTCATTTTAATAGGAATACTTCTAATGTCTAACTAAATGATGTTGACTTTTAGTTTGAAATGTTTAACTTTATAATGTCAATGAAATATTTATGTATTCCTATTCTACTGGTATCCCTTTTTCTTCTTGGATGAATGCAATATTTTGCAGCATATGTTCTGTACTCTATTACTCTCATAATTTTTTCCCTTTCACCTGTTGTATGGTAAATTATTTTAATGGAGCCCCAAGATTGAATCATTCTGATGTTTCTTTCTTGTGATATCATACTTTTTAAAATGTACTGATTAATATTTTCTGCTAATATTTTGCTTTGATACAAGTGAGATCTGTATTTTATTTTTCTGAACTCAGGTTTTGCTATCAATATTATACTGACTTTTAAAAAATAGTACGGAAGTGTTTCTTCTTTCTCTGTTCTCTGACAAAGGTTCAGTAGTGTCAGAATTACATTCCATTAAGTTTTTAAAAAGTTAGCCAGTGAAAAAGTCTAGGCCTGATTACATTTTTGAAACATACTTATTTGGTAAAGTTCTCATTTTCTTTTGTGTTTATGTTGGTCTGTTTAACTTTTTCTCTATTTTGGTAATTTATATTTTCCTAGAAAATCAACCATTTCATCCAATTATTCACAAAGTCTCCTGTAGATCTTTTTAGTTTCATTGGCATTTGTGATTATTTTCCCCATTCTCGTTTCTAACTTGAAATACGTTTGTTTTTCTCTTTTTTTCTTGATTGTATTGGTCAGTGGTTTATCAATTTAATATGTTTTTCAAGTGACAGTTCTTGCATTGATCAATTCTATTATTTTTGTTTGCTAATTTATAAATTCCTGCTATTGTCTTCATTGCTTCCCAATTCTCTTTGTGAGGGGAAACCTGGAAAATGTAAGATGGGAGAAAAAAGCCAAATGCAGTAGCAAGGGTTAAGTGTGTGGAGAGCAAGGGGAGGTGGGGAAGAAAAGGTGAAACAAAACAAAGGTCACTTCCAAAGTGAATTATGGAAGCTTTCTGGTTGGCACCCCCTGAGCATCACTCCCCGAGGCCACTGCATCTGCCCCAGCTAGGCTCATCAGCTGTCCGCTCACCATTCTCAGGATCTTCAACATTCCAGTGGGTGAGAAGAAAAAATACTTGAAGCCATCCCTGAATTTGGACGGGACTTTGGCCCGGCCCTCAGCACGCTTTTGGATTGCAGCCTTCTCCTCTGAGCTCTTGATTACAGGTTGTACAGATGGCGTTGGGTGTTGGCGTTTGGTGGATGTCTTTGGCTGCGTGGCGGGCTTGCCGCGTTGGAGAGGCACCCGTTGTGTGGAGTGCACTGAATGCACCGAGGCTGCAGGGTGTACTGGGGTGCGAACCGAGGCTGTGGGGTGAGCCCGGGTGCGAACCGAGGTACCAGTGCGAATCGAGGCTTTGGGGTGCGTTCTGGGTGCAAAACTCACTGAGCTGCCGAGACGTGACGGGGCTTTAGAAGGCTCCGATTGTTTCAAGTATTGCAAGTCCTTTGAAGGTGCCTTGGACAACTCATGTTTGGTGTCTTCAGGATCCATGGTGGGTCCCCTCTGGCCGTGTCAGGCTAGCCCTGCAGCTCTGAACCAACGCTGCGGCGGTAGCTGGCTCTCTTCTGTAAACCAGCGTCTCACTCCAACGGCTGCTGCCACCTCCGGTCACGTGCACACGGCTTTCGCTGCCCCGTGGACAAGTGGAGTCCTCCAGCCACCTTCAAGGCCAGCCAGAATACAATGTCTCTGCCTATCCTGGGAACTCAAAGTCTTGGCAAACCCACCCCTCTGAGCTGCCAGTTAGCAGGCAGGAAAGGCATTCGAAGACCACTTAGGCAGGCCCTGGTGCATTTTTTTCCTTACCACCCATGCCCAGGAGCTGGAAAATCCCTATCTCGAGGATCCCTGCGTTCCCTTGAAAGCTACAATGCTGAGCTCAGTGCTGGGCGCAGTGTTCGGAAATCTCTTATTTCTGCTCCCATATTGATATTAAACGAAGAACAACTGTTGAAAATATGTGTCAGAACAAAGAACTATGTTTAATATTTAGTATCAAATTAAAAATGAATATAAAATCACAAAACTTCTTTTTTCTCATGAACAGGCTTTTTCTGATAAGGACCACTTGGATTGAACAGAAGCTTCCGGTAAATAAGGACGCCATCGGCAAGACAGCACACTGCTGTAATGAGTCCAAATGCCTGGAAAAAAAGACATGGTGTCACTGCCTGGCCATGGTATCAACTTCCATCATTTACACAAGTTTAAGTGGTCTGTCCACCGGATTCCTCTCCTGGTATGGTACTGGGATTGCTCCCTGTGCTGCGCCTAATACTAAAATGGAAAGAGGCCAAGCACAGTGGCTTACACCTGTAATCCCAGCACTTTGGGAAGTGGAGGTGGGAGGACTGCTTGAGCCCACGAGTTCGAGATTAGTCTGGGAGAAATAGGGAGACCCTGGGAGAACATAGGGAGACCCTGTCTCTACAAAAAATAAAAATAAAACAATCAGCTGGGTGTGGTGGCAAATGCCTGTAGTCCCAGCTCCTTCTCCAGAGGCTGAGGCAGATGGCGGTGATCATGCCACCACACCCCAACCTGGGCAATAGAGTGATACCTCACTCAAAAAAAAAAAAAAAAAAAAGTAAAGACACTTTAGAGATCATCTTATTCTCCTCACTGCCATGTTTTCCAAATACCTGTCTACAGAAAGGGAAAAGATAATTTAAGTGATGAAGTGAGCAGAAATAATACTGAAGTGGTATGGGCTCTGAAATAAATACCTGTCTGTCTTTATCTCTTGAGTTGCACCTACTGATGATACTTAAGTTATCAACATTTCTATCTATAGTGTTCAACTATTTTGACTTCTCTATTGCCAAACTACTGGAGAAAGAGTCAAAGTTAACACTAGCTCAAGATTAAATCATGGGGATCAGTAGCTGTGATAAAATCATTGGAGAACTGTAGTGATAAGACGGTTGATTCAAAGTGAACTTTCAAAGGCTGAGCTACATTTGCCTCTGGGGTGGGATTCTAAACAGGCCTTAAGAAAACAAAATTGAGGTAAAGGCAATAAACGAGAATATGAGGGAACTATTTGAAAGCTGGTGCCTGGGATGTAGAAGGAGGATGTCATTCTTTGCATGTTATTTGGTCAGCTTCATGCACTGGTCAGAAAGTCTGGCTTCCTGGCTCTAGACATGGCTCCCACAGCCTCCATTTTTACCTAGTCTCAGGCCACTGCTGCCTAGGTCCTGACAACACTGAATACCTCCTATCAATCTTTTTATGACTGGCATTCTGCATATTGCTGGGTCCTCCACCTGAGACGGAGAAAGGTCCTTTTATCACCCTTATTCTCAGCAAACAGCACTTTTACTGCCAGAGAGAGGTAGATGAGTCCTCTTTTCTGTGCCCGAAAATACTCTGTCAACAGCTTATCTACAACTGTTTGCACTTCTGTCCTCTGTGTTAGGTACTAAGCAACTTGAGGACAGGACTCACAATCCAGTCCAGTGCTGTCCAAAAGAAACATGTGAGTCACCAATGTAAGATTATATAATTACATAATTAAGATTTTCTAATAGTCACTATAAAAATGTAAAGAAAAAGTCAGGTGCAGTGGCTCACACGCCTGTAATCCCAGCACTTTGGGAGGCGGAGGCAAGAGGATTGCCTGAGCCCAGGGGTTTGAGACTAGCCTGGGCAAACTGGCGAGACCTCATCTCTACAATAAATAAAAAAATTAGCCGACATGGTAGCACACACCTGTAGTTCCAGCTACTTGGAAAGCTGAGGTAGAAGGATCACCTGAGCCCAGCAGGTCGAGGCTGTGGTGGTCATGAGTATGCCATTGCCTTCCAGCCTGCACAACAGGGTGAGACTCCAACTCAAAAAAAAAAAAAAAGTAAAGAAAAAACAAGTGGAATAGGTTTTAAAAATATATTTTATTCAACCCAATATATCTAAAATATTATCATTTAACATATCATCAATATAATGAAGTCATTAACAAAATGTTCTACATTCTTTTTAGGAGGTAATAAATCTTTGAAATTCAATGGGTATTTTATACCTACAGCTCATCTCAATTCATACTAGCCACATTTTCAGTGCTCAATAGCCACGTGTGGCCAGTGGCTACCAGTTATTGTACTTAACAGCACAGCTCTATACTTTGTCAGCACTTGCCAAAGCATACTTTAGAAATGAATAAATGAATGAGTGAGCAAATAAGTGAATGAAAGTAAATCCTATGCCTGATTCCTCTTCATAGTAGAGGGATAAGATTATCTTAGAAAATAACTAGGAGGGCTGGGCATGGTGGCTCATGACTGTACTCATCAAGCACTTTGGGAGGCAGAGTTAGGAGTTCAAGACCTGCACAGGTAACATAGCAAGACCTCGTCTCTACAAAAAAAAAAAAAAAGAAGTTAGCCAGGCATGGTGGCAAGTAATTGTTGTCCCAGCCACTCTGGAGGCTGAGGCAGGAGGATAGCTTGAGCCCAGGAGTTTGAGACTATGGCAAGCCATGAGAGTGCCACTGTACTCCAGCCTAGGCAATAGAGTAAGACTCTGACTAAAAAAAAAAAAAAAAAGAAAGAAAGAAAGAAAAGAAAACTAGGGGAAATTGATGACACAAAGCTAAAGCATTTCTAGAATAATTCTGATTCCTCATACAATTGCTTAGGGCTTAAGGGAAATAAAAACCATGGATTCTGACAGACATGGCTATCTGAGAACAGTTAGTTCCCTTAAGTGGCCATACTATAAAAGAACAAGGAAGTAAGAAGATTTATTAAAATTAGAATTTTCTAATTCAATTCTCTAGATCAGAAACAACCACCAAAAAAACCAAATGATTTTGAACCTCCTGTAAGAAATCTCGAGAATATCAGGTTTAACTATAACTAAATTACTTGACTCATATTTTGGCTTGCCTCCCAGGAAAACATCTGATGGAATTGATTTGCTTCTCTTTAAACAGTATTCAAAATAATCCTTTATTTCAAGGCTTCCTATTAACATTCAGTTATCTTAAGGACATCTTCTATTATATTCCACCTGAAGAAGGATCTGAACAAGAAATAACTGAGCTCAAAACAGTCTGTTTCATCTTAACATGTACTATGTCCTTTTCTTTATAAAGAAGAGCTATGAAACCCATCATAGTTTTTTTTTCTTCTTATTTTTGCTTGGCATCAAGTGTTTCAGAGCTAAGTGATGTAACTTATTTTAGTAGCTCTTGTCAGTTTAGTCTAGCCCTACATACCTGTAAGAAATATGTAGGAACTTCTTTTATTTGGTTAACTCTAGTGCTAGTATAAAATCATATTCCTTCACATTAATCAGAGCAAGCATTCACACATACAAAATAGTAAGCCACTAGATACTGTATATTGGCCTAAGAACCCCAAAGATAAATATAGTATGGTTTTCTGTTCTTACATGTTTTCCAAATAAATCTGCATTCTGATCAAACCCAAAGAAAGAAGCCAGAAAGACCTCCACTTACCCCTCCAAGGACTGTTAATGTTGTGGTTTCTGGTATCAGTGCTAACACAGATACAATGACCATAAATACCGTTGTTACCAATGAGTTGATAATATCCTAAAAAACACAGAAAACTCAGCTTTAATTGAATCTCATAAAGTCATGCTAAAAAAAAAAAAAAAAAAAAAAAAAGAGAAGGGGTCAGCCCCTTAAATATTCTGAAGGCTTCACTTTATTAAATTTATTAGCATGTATCCTTCAGAAAACCAAAATACCAAAGTAAAATGACACCAATATAATATTTGGCTTATAATTACATTTAGTGGTTCTCTTTTATGTATAATAGTTATCTACTTATTTTTTATATCTTTTTACTGAATATTAATGTAGCTGAGGGGAAAACTCATCTGGTTAGGAGAGAAAATGAATGATGTATAGAAGATTTAAGTCAGAATGGATAATCTGAGAAGTAAAAATGCTCATTTTTATGTTAAATACAAGAAAATGCAGAATAGTCTACACTGTATATCGAACTTCATGCTACTTAAATGCAATTAATAAACTTAAAACAGTGCACATCTAAGAGAAAGTGATAATTTTCAGGAAAGCCCCCTCATATATCTATATGAAATGGCTGACAAATTATCTTATTATTGATGATAATGTAGCTCAGTCATTTAGCAATTTTCCAAAATGAAAATTATTTTCATTCCAAACTATGGCTTTAAGTGTAATTTACATTTTTGAATGGATATGTAGTGTGGGAAAAGTAAATTTTTATTCTCGTTTATGTATGTAAGATAACTTAGGCAGGAAGGAATTTTATCAAGAAATACCAAACTTCAAAACCCTGGTAATTTAGAAAAGTAGTTATTAAAAAGAAAGTAGGATGAGGTTCAGTTGGAGCAGGGCAAGATTAGATATACTTAAGATGAAAAAAGTTCTCATTTGTAGACATTGAGACTTGCTGTCCTAGGTTAATTCTCATTGATGCTGGATATTTTGGTCTGTTTCAAGGCAACAGATCACATCTCCACCTCAGTCAGGCAGCCTGCCTCCTATGAGCTGTTTGGGCAAATGTTTATAGATGGGTTTGAGGGAGTACAGAGGACCCCCACCTCCAACGCACACACAAAATGATCCTTGATGGTGATTCAGAACATTGCTTTTTTATTAAAAACAAAATGTCAATATGCCATGGAGTAGAATGTAAACTTAATTATAAAAAAAAAAAATGAAGATTTCAAAAGAAATTTTGAGCCTATACTTAGAAACCACCTTAAAGTCCTGGGTTGGCTCACTTTTGTGTTTTCTGTCATTGGGGCATTTGAGGGGAACAGAGAAGACCTGCTTTACAAATTGTATCAGAGACTGAAGAAACTTGGGACAACTTGAGTGCAAATGACAAAGCCCTCTCCTAAGCAAAGATAGAAGTACTTCCAAGTTACCTTTTCCCCACTTACAGATTAATCTGCGTCCTTTACATTAAAGAGCCCTACAGCTTCTCTACCTGTGCTGTGACTCCCATTTCACTCTGCAGGGACCTCACTCTATTTATTACCTTTGTCTCTGCCTGTATTTCATCACCTCAGTGGTGACCCATGGAGTTCTCTTTCCCCCTCAGTCCCTCAACCATCCTGCCACCTGCCCACTTAAGGCAAACCACTCTGGAAAAGGCCATCAGGGGTCTGTTAATACAGCTTATGATTAGATGTATTTTAGTACTTATCTGTTTACATATGACATTATTTACCACTTCTTTCTTCTTGAAATGCTCTCCTGTCTTGGCCTCTGTGACACCAGTTTCCAGCAGGTCCTCTCCTGCCTTTCTCTGGCCACTCCTTCTCATCTCATATGTTGGCATTTCTGTTTTACCTTCAACTCTCTCCATATTCCTTCTGAGCCATTTTGGTCAGCCTAAGCTCAGATACCATCATAAGGTGATGACTCCCAAAGGTACAACTTTAGCTCCTGTAAGCTTCAGACTGGTTTTGAACATTTACATCTGCATATCCCATAAGCAACTAAAATCTAGTATTTCTTAAACAGAACTCATTACATATTGTTCTCCCCCACTCATCCTTGAATGTATACTTCCTATCTTAGTATCCTCTTAAGATATGTAAGTTGATTATGTCATTCTCCTACTTAAAAACTTCCAAAAAACAGAGGTCAGAGGATTGCCCGAGCCCAGGGCTTTGAGACCAGTCTCTACAATAAATCAAAAAATTAGCTGGGCATGGTGGTGTGTGCCTATAGTTCCAGCTCTTTGGAAGGCTGAGGTGGAAGGATCACCTGAGCCCAGCAGGTTGAGGCTGCAGTGGCCGTGAGCGTGCTACTGCACTCCAGTCTGGGCAAGAGTAAGACTATGACTGAACCCCCCCCCCCACACACACAAAAAAACCCCAAAAGCTCCCAACAGCCTTTGGATTAAAGCCCAGAGCACACAAACCCTTGCAGGCTCTGACCCCTTATTGTCTCAAGCCTTCACTCCTGCCCCCTCTCTTGTTTACAATTCAATACCCAGGCATTGAGAGATAGCTGCAGGTCCTGGAGGGTAATGCTCTTGCTCCATCTAAACCCTAACATAAGCTGCTGCTTCTGCCGGAAAAGCACTTTCTTTCCCTTGTATCAGTCTGCAGCTAACTACTTTTCATACTTCAGTCTTTGGTTCAGGCAGTTTTTCTTCACAAGCCTGTTGGAATTTGGTTCCTTACTCTGGCTGGGTGTGCTCACACCATCCTGGGTGTATATCTATCATAGTACCGATTTTTGTCTATCTTGCTTCCTGGCTACATTGAAAGTTTCTCAGGTGCAAGATTTTTATTTTATTTTACCAAATAACTATTTACAGTATCTGGGATTAGCAGATACGTAACATCTGTTGAATAAATAATTTCATTAGCTCAAGCTCAGAAAGGAATCTGGGTTTTATAATGGAGCGAAAACTTAGTTACCCATATATCACCCCATTTCTAAAAGACTACAATATCAGCAAAGTTTGATCCTCAGAGATTTGGAGATTACTCCTTTCAGTATGCTACATATAAGTTTAAATAATACTTTTATTACTGGGATATGTAAGAAGCTCCAGAGAATTATGAGTTTGGAGAAAAAGAAAGGCTAAAATGTGTTTTATTAAACCCTGAAGAAGCAAAGTGTGAAGAGCAACTATATAACTTTTTGAGTATAAGATCTAGAGGATGTGAACCAGTGTTCATTATCTGCTTGAAGAAATCCTCAGAATAATTTAGTTTAGCCCTTTCTTCTACTAAGTGAGGGCCGATTGAGGAAAGCTTTGTAATCTCTTTTCCTACACCTCCCTCCAATCAGGTTCAGCTCAGAAGTGTAGATCAAGCAGTTTTGAGAGGTGCCATGAAGATCTTATCTATTTCCTGGCTTTTCCCTGTTGGGACTCTTAAAGCTTGTGAAATGCTCACCACTAGCCGGAAGGTATCAATTTAAGGCAAGCTTATGGTTGAGAATAGCTCCAAAGTCTTCTCTCCTTAATAGGAACTATCAGTTTGGATATCAGCACTTTGGAATCCAAGAGGATGAGATGAGTGCAGCAGAGAAGGATGTGGCAGCTCAGTCCAGTCAAAGAGGGGAAGGGTAGCAGGAGGATTTAGGAGGGAGGAAGACAGGATCCTGAAGACAGGATGCCGGGAGTGAGACTTGAAATAGGAAAGAGGCAAAGTCACTCAGTTTTTCCTAGAACCAGCTTCTAGTTCCAGCTGAAGGGCCACATACACCTTAACTAATATTTTCAAACAGCCCATTTTGACAGTTTTCAGAATCATTTGGGCACTCCACTGGGCAGTTATTCCTAAAGCTATAGGTATGGCAGGTTGCAGTCTATATTCTACAAAATATAAGAGGAGTAAACATTATTTAGTAATGATTATAGACATTTTCAAGTGAGGCAACATTGTGCTTTATTTAGCCTCCCCAATTAGTTTGATTTTTCCATTTATCAGGAAAATAACATTTAAATCAGGGCTGTGCAAGGATAGATACTTGTGTACCTGCCTCCATTGCTATTCTCCAATTTTGAGGCCATGCATTAAAAAGGGATGTAAAGATAAAAAATACACTGTGATTTTATTAACATGGTTCTAAATTTAAATTTCTTTAGAAGAGCTACACTAAAGTGAATTCTAACACAAGGGTTAGCCACATCTACCTACAGATGAAGCACAGAGACTTTATGCTCCATGGCCGCCCTAGATCCCTGAGAACCTCCCCCAAGGACAACAGAACACATTAGCAGTGGATAAAGTTTCTCCTTCCTAAGCCTATCTGAGATTACCTTAAAGGTCTAAGAGAACCAAAGAAAAGAAATTATTAAAATGTCTCAAGTAGTTAAGTTTCAAGAAAAAGTAAATTTTAAGGATACAAGTGAACACTTACAAGCAAAGGCCAAAATAACCATTTCATTAATCGATCAAGTCTGAGTATATATAACATTATGAAAAAGAAAATAACAGTGACTTCAAATCCAGTGATAACAATATATGGTTCAGGGGCTTGTGCAATGATAAAAAAGGTCATAGATGTCACAGTTAGTGCCTAGAAGAAAAGAAAAACATGATTAATTCAATGACTACTGAATACAAATTTAAGCTGTAAAACCAAAGATTTCTAAAGTAACTAAATAAATGAGTTATGCAAAAGAAGCGTGACTAAAATTTATAGATACTGATTTCTCTTTGTGTTTTAAAGAACTAGGTATTCCTCCCTGTTTTAGGTATAATTACTCCATTTGTACTTCAGGTACCATCCCTTATACCACATCAGTTCTCTTGATCTTTCCCCACCAAATATCTCTTTTCTCTTGTACCTTCAATCTGTTCTTCTCTGTTTGCTCTTTTCCTCATCATCGTATAAACATATCTAAGTTGTTTTCTCTTAAAACACACATATCCCTTTCATCCTGCTCCTCACAGAAATCCCTAAATCTGTTTTCTACTTCTTCAAAAAAGTCTGTATACTGTCTGTAATTTCTAACCATCTAGTCATCACAACCTTAACACATCATATCCTTAACATTTAGCAATCTGGAATCTACTGTCAAATTTAAACTTAGAATGTTGCTATAAAAGATACTGAGGAGGAAAGTTTAAAACAAATTGTCAGAGGAAAACAATTCTGATGTTTAATAGTTTTATTACAAAAGTACCACTTTTTATATACTTCCTCTTACCTAAATACCCTGCAGTCAAAATTCAAAATATTTTAAGTTAAAAAAACCTCTGAAGATAATTAACCTAATCAAATTTCTTCACTTCCAAATGAAGCAATAGAACATAGAAATGTCAAGTGAGTTGTTAAAGGGAAAAAAATGAGCAGGTGAGTCCCAGGGAGTTCTGTCAATGCCACGATGTTCTTAGGAAATAAAGCACTCTCCAAAGTTTGTGTTTTTGGTAAATGGTTTGGTCAGGAGTCTTCCTTGGCTAGACTTCCATAATAGCCTATCAGCTACATACTCTACATCTACATACTACACACTTCTATATACTCTACATCTACATACTCATTTTAACTTTAAATCTATAAGGCTACTTATTAATTATTCTTTTAATTACTTTATTAGTATAAAAATACCCTACGTTTAAACTACTGAATTGGTCAGTTGGACTATCAATAACTAGTTTCTAAATAACTTCATTCTTTAAAATTACATTAGCAACATGTCAGTCTCAAACTGCTCCATTTACTCTATTGGACCAAGGTCTTCAGTACATGGATATGAGATGAAGGTTCACGTTTTCAGTCCCCATTCTTTGTGACCTTTTTGCACTACTGTACTTGGCATTGGTAATTACTTCATTTTCTTAAAATTTTCTGTGATTTCTGTGACACTGGTTTCTCCCTGATCCATATTTATAGCTTACACTTTTCCTAAAGTTATCTTTTAAATATCTCACTAATATCTCAAACATTTCTTTACCACTCTATGGAAATTTCTTTTGATGTCATCATCAATGATTTTAGAAGTACTAAATTTAATGAATGTTTATCAATCCTTATTCTGGTGGATCCCTATGACTTATTTGCCATTGGCTGTCCTTTCCCCTATTACTCTATAAGGAGGGATCCCCCAAAAACTGGAATTTTTTGGAGTGCAGGTCCCTTGTAGTACAGGCTTTCCCTGCTAGATAAGTGCTCTAGGATCCCATGAGAAGCTGTGTTCGGCTTCAGTAAATTTTTTTAGGAGATTCTTTCAATGCATTTGTCCATTGCATGATGGATGATTTATGAAGCGCACTTACCCATACCACTCTGAGTGCTCAGCAATTTTTAATAAAAAACAGCATGACCTCCATGCCCTACCCTCCCTATTCACCCAATCTCACTCTGAGCAACTTTTTTGTTTGTTTCCTAGATTTAAAAAAGTTCTCAAAAGGAAACATTTTGCTGATGTGGAAGAGGTGAAACAAAAAATGACAGGTACACTAAAAGGCATCAAAATTGAGTTCAAAAACTGTTTTGAGTAGTGGAAAAAAGGTCTCGATAGGTGTACTGCATCAAACAGCGTACTCTGAAGGTGACTGAAGTTTAAACATGTAAGAATAAATACACAATTTAAAAATAAACGAATTGTTTTTTTTTGCATCTCCCTGCATACTCTTTTGACTCCCATGTCACCTTTCCTGGTTCTTAAACCTCTCCAACTGTTCTCTCTTGGTGGGTTCCTCTCCTTTTGCCTACCTATTTATGTACTTTTTTTTTTTTTGAGTTGGAGTCTCACTCTGTCGCCCAAGCTGGAGTGCAGTGGCACGCTCACGGTCACTCCAGCATCGACCTGCTGGGCTCTGGTGATCCTTCTGACTCAGCCTTCCAAGTAGCTAGAATTACAGGTGCGCACTACCATGCCCGGCTAATTTTTTATTTATTGTAGAGACGAGGTCTTGCTAAGTTGCCCGGGCTGGTCTTGAACCCACGGGCTCAGGCAATTCACTCACCTTGGCCTCCCAAAGTGCTGGGATTACAGGCTGAGCCACCAAGCCTGGCCACCTACTTCTTTAAAATACTGGCATTCCTTTGGAATCTGTTCACATTCTACTCAATGAATCTAGGTTTCTATCGCAGGTCTGTCTTCCACATTTCACACATAAATAACAATTTAGAATTTCTATCTGGATAACCTGTAGGTATCTCAAATTTACCATGTCTAAAGCTGAAATCAACTTGCTCCCTCCTCCTATATTCACAACCTTAATTGGTAGTACCACAATCTACCTTATCACCCATGCTAGGAGCTTAAGATCACTGTTCCTCCCATTCCCGATGATTGATCCATCATCAGGTCCTAATGACTGATGCCTAATACCTAAACATTTTGAGCACTCCTTCCTCTTCATCCTTATAACTACTGCCCTTCCGCATCTTTCCTGTGAATTACAAAGATACCACAGTAAAATACCTAAAATGCAAATTTGCTTATGTATTTCTTCATCTATTTACAATTCTTGGTGGTTTACACCTGTAGTACCAACACTTTGGGAGGTGGAGGCGAGAAGACTGCTTGAGCCCATGGGTTCAAGACCAGCCTGGGCTACATGGCGAGACCTCGTTTCTATAATAAATAAATTAGAAAAGGTGGTGTGCACTGGTGGTTCCAGCTACTTGGAAGGTTGAGCCCAGCAAGTCAAGGCTGTGGTGGTCATGAGCAGCTGGGTAACCAAGTGAGACCCTGACTCAAAAAAAAAAAAGACTTACAAACAAACAAACAAATAAATAAAATTCTTCAGTGGCTCTCCATGGTCTTTAGAGTAGAGCCTACCTCTCACCAGGTATTCAGGTCTTCCATGATTCAGTTCCTGTCTACTTCTCTAGAACAGCCTTGCTTCACAATTTATCCACAGGATAATTCTTACCCAAAGTATCATTAGTGTTTGACACAGTTGGCCACTTACTTGAGAGTTTCTTCACTTGCCTTCCAAGACAGCATATTCTCGGTTTTTCCTACCTTCCCAAATGCTCCCTTTCATTTTTCTTTGTTGGCTCCTCCTCTTCTCCTCAACCTCTTAATATTGAAGTGCTCCAGGGCTCAATCCATAATCCTCTTCTCTGCTCTAACTGCATTCCTCTTTTGATGAGCTCATCAGTCTTGTGGTTTTAAATAACTCTATTTCTGATGCCTAACCTTTCTACCAAAATCCGGTCTTGTCTATTCCAATTCTCTATTCAATACTGCCATTTGGATGTCTAATAGGTAACTTTAACACTGAAATTCAACATTGAATCCTGATCTTCCTCTCACATTTGCTTTACCCATAGGCTCTCCCATCTCAGTAGATGACAAGTCCATCCTTCCAGTTGCTTAGACCCAAAACTTTGGAGTTATACTGGACTCCTTTCTTTATTCCATGTCTGGTTCATCAGCAAATCTTGTTGGTGCTTCTTCAAAATACTATTTCCCAAATGTGATTTCTTCTTACCTACTCTGTTACTACTACTCACCAGGTGGCTAACAGCCACTATCATCTCTTGCCCAGAGATGCAGTTGGTCTCCCTGGCTCTACCGAAGCCCCTGCAGCGATCCCTTCCTGTCCCTCCCCACCAGTCTACTGTCAACGTAGCTGCTAGTGTACTTTTTTTGTTTTTTTGAGTTGGAGTCTCACTCTGTTGCCCAGGCTGGAGGGGTGGCATGATCACAGCTCACTGCCGCATTGACATCCTGGGCTCAGGCGATCCTTCTGCCTCAGCCTCCTAAGTTGGGACTAAAAGCATATGCCTGCCTATTTATTTTTTTAGAGACAAGGTCTTGCTATGTGCCCAGGCTGGTCTTGCACTCCTGACCTTAAGCAATCCTCCCACCTCAGCCTCTCAAAGTGCTAGAATTACAGGCATGAGCCACAAAGCTGCCCCCCTATCCCTTTTAAAGTTAGTTCATATATTCCTTTACTCAAAACCTTCTTAATCTCCACTGTGTTCCCCACACTCAGTCCACTACAGCTACACTGATTTCCTTGTTTTTCCTGACCCTTTCAGGTACATTCCTGACATAAGGCCACTACATTGGATTTTCTCTGCTTTTTTATTTTTATTTTTTTTTTAGTTGGAGTCTCACTCCTTTGCCCAGACTGGAGTGCAATGGCATGCATACTCACGGCCACCCCAGCATCAACCTTTTGTGTTCCAGCAATCTTTCCACCTCAGCCTTCCAAGTAGCCTGGAACTACAGACATGTGCTACCACGCCTGGCTATTTCTTATTTTATTGTAGAGATAAGGTCTCACCAAGTTGCCTGGGGTGGTCTTGAACTGGTGGGCTCAGGCAATCCACTCACCTCGGCCTCCCAAAGTGCTGGGATTACAGGCTGAGCCACCCAGCCGGCCTCTCTGTTTTAAATATTCTCCCTCCAGGTATTGTCATAGCTGACTACTTCATCTCATTCAACTCTTTGATTAGATGTCATCTCACCAAGGCCCATTTAACTGTTTCCCCACTTACACTCCCTTACTGGGCTTTACTTTTGTCTTGCTCCATAGCAAGTGCCATCTTCTAGAATACTATATAATGTTTTCATTTATTGTGTTTGTCACCTCTGCCCTCCCACCATAATAAAACTCCTCGGGAACAGGAATTTTTGTTTTGTTTACTGGTATCTCTCAAGAGTCTGGAACAGTGCCTGGCACATGATAGGAATTCAACAAATATCTGTTGAATGAATAAATGAGGCAACACTTAACTTCTTATACATCACTACATACATTGTGCCTTTTTTGTTTTGTGTTTTTGGCCTCTATGCCTTTTTTCATGTGGCTCCCCCTTAAATTCAACCCTAGGTTCCTCTAGGAAGAGTTTTCTCATGCCTCTCTTTATTTCCTTGGTCAGATGTCTCACTTCTGGGCCTTTCTCCACCTTATCACATATTCTAGCTATCTGCTCATGTGTCTGTCTCCCTGGCTAAACTGAAGAACTCCATGAGTCAGGGATTTTTATCCTGGTTTGTCTTTGTGGTTCCAGGTACTAGCCCAGAGCCTATAACACATTAAGTACTCAAATGGTTTGTTGACGGAATTATTATGTCAAAAACGAAATCTCACAAAATCCTGTTCCTCCTCCAGTGTTCCAGAGCTTTCAGTACCTGGCATAAAACTGTAGACCTTTAGGTCACTTTTTCTGATTATTTACTCTTAACCAAAAGCAATCTCTCTTTCAACTCCAGAGTGGTTTTCTAAACCTCTTTTATGCGTTCTAAGTTGTTAATATATTCTCATAATCATTGACTTTTGGTGTGGGAAGGATCTTAGGCAATTTGTTCTACCCACTCCCCTCAGGTTTGAGTCTTCTTAACAGCATTCTCACCAACTGTTTATCTATACCTGTTATCTTTGCTTGCTGTCTGGGAATGCCTTCCCAAGTGGCCATTTAATTCTAGGACCTATCTGGGCATGGTGGTGTGTGCCCATAAGCCCAGTGACTTGGGAGGCTGAGGTGGGAGGATCACTTGAGCTCAGGAGTTTAGGACCAGCCTGGGCAACATAGCGAGACCTTGTCTCCATTAAAAAAAAAAAAAAAAAAAAAAAAAAGCCAGGCATAGTGGCACTCCTGTAGTCCCAGCTACTCAGGAAGCTGAGGCAGGGGGACTGCTTGAGCCCAGGAGTTTGAGGCTGCAGCAAGCAACACTGCACTCCAGCCTGATCAACAGAGTGAGTCCCTGTCTTTTAAACAAAAACAACTGGGGATATAAATTATTCATATTAAGTGCAAATGTTTAACTTGTAACTATTTCCACTCCCTTTCCCACATAGCAGCTGTATAATTTAAAACAATTAATTTTTTCCTTAAAGTTTTATCTTCTTGAATTTCTTCAATTTTGATAGTTTCCACTTCTCTAACCAGCTAGGTCACTGTCCTCCAAATAATGATTCACTTTCTCCAAACCTGTTCAGACCTGCCTACAATGCTTTCCTGAAGCCCTGAAAACGAAAGTTTTCTCCCTGTCCTCGCTCTGGGCTATAACAGCCTTGAGCTTGGTCAAATCAACTGTCTAACTTGTAGTAAGTAAACATAGCATCCACCAGAAGCCCTCAGACTTTAAAAAAAAAAAAATCTTGTGGGCTTCTGAGAGGCACAACTGCAGCTGCCTCACCAGGTAATCCAGGGACCCGGTTTGTAATGAGTTCTGACAACCAAGTTTGCAAACTCATCCTAGACAAAGTGTTACATGCCTCATTACTAAATATCACCACGGTCCCCTTCGAAGCATTCACTCCCCCTGGGAAGCTATGCACCAACGCCAGCACCTAGTCCACCCCTCAAAGCAATTTTGGAACTCTTTTTCTGGGTTGGCCATCAGAGCTGTCATCATATTACCCTTGATGTCCTGAATGTCATCAAATGTCTTCCTTTCAATATTTCCTTTATCTTCGGGTAAAGAAAAAAAACAAAACAAAACCATTGAGGGTCAGATCAGGTGAGCTGGGAGGGTATTCCAATACCGTTATTTGTTTACTGGCTAAATACTCCTTCACAGACAGTGCTGTGTAAGCTGGTGCAGTTGTGATGCAAGAGCTCCTTTAGGACCATTTTTGCACACACCTGTCTCGTGTCAAGATTTTTAGTTAAGATGTTCCTGTTTCCCTGTCGATGTTTATTTGGTCTGCTGTGCTCAGTGTCAACCAATGATTTCGATGCACAATTCGATGAATTTTTGCAATGTTTTCACCAGTTCTGCTTGCTACTGACTGTGCTGATCTCTCATCAGTGACGCATTCTCTCTTCAGAAAAATGTTTACTCCATTTGTACACTGCCGTTTTCTTCATGATATTATCCCCATAAACTTGGACTGGCATGTTCCTGATTTCACTTCCACTCTTGCCAAGTTTAAAAAGAAATTTAATGTTTGTTCGATGCTCTAATTCAAGCACCCACATTCTCCCCAAGGCAGCTCAGATGGTCATTCCAGAAAAAGAGTTCCAAAATTGCTTTGACGGGTGATTAGGTGCTGGCATCGGTGCATATCTTCCCAGGGGGAATGCTTCGAAGGTGACCTTAGTGATATTCAGCAATGAGGTATGTAGCCCTTTTTCTAGGATGAGTTCTCGAACTTGTCAGACTACGTAGATCTGCTGATTTTGATCCATGTGTTCCTATACCCTCTGAAAGGGAGGACGGTGCTGTGCTTTATCTCTTCCC
>CAUYQG010072373.1:0-30198 GCA_963574415.1 Tarsius wallacei | reverse complement strand
AAGACCTCATCTCTACAATAAATCAAAAAATCAGCCGGGCGTGGTAGTGCGCGCCTGTAGTTCCAGCTACTTGGAAGGCTGAGGCGGAAGGATCGCTGGAGCCCAGCAGGTCGAGGCTGCGGTGGCCGGGAGCGGCCACTGCACTCCAGTCTGGGCGACAGAGTGAGACTCCGACTCAAAAAAAAAAAAAAAAAAGCCTTACCTAAGATAGTTCTCTTCCAGCTTTAGTGGATGGGTAGGGCATTTCCACATAGAAGACTTTTTCTGGAGTGAGCTCCATCTGGACAGGAACTACAGAGGCCAATGTACTGTGGCCACTTGGACTTGACATTCTTTAAAAAGTACCATGCTTTCTCCTCTCTCTCTCACTTGTAAATATACACATAGTCTGGCACAGAGCGAAAACTACTTTCAATTCCAAAAAGGTGAATTTGTGATGCTGAGAAGCAAGAGAAAAGCATCCTTCATTTAAGCCTCTACCACTCTTCAAAGTACAAACACAAGGACCAATTCTTTGAAAAGTTAAAAGCAGGATAGGGGGATGGTATTCCAATGAGAATGGGGCACATCTCAGAAATTTTACCCACGGAACTTGAGAGAGCAATTGAGAAAGGCTGGGCATTTTTAGATGTGTGAATCACTTATAGGAAGCCTCTGGAAATTTTAGGGAAAAAAATCACATGTAGTCTGGCTATATGACTATCCCACTAATATTTTGAGATGTTACACGTAGACAAAAGGGAACAAAATCCCTTGCCACCTTGCAATCCTTTTGTTAACATCAGTATGTTTACAGAGAAAAAAAGGCCAATCTTTGTGGTGCTTTTCAGACATTTGGAAAACTGAGGAAGGGATTTGGGATGAACTTTTCACATCCTAGATATTTTTAGATTCATGAACTGACCACGTAGGAAGATCCCTTGAGACACTCTAGTCCCGGGGTCACAAATACAAATATGAAGCAGGCAGCTTAAATGAGTGATTTGGGCTTGTTATAATAGAACAAGGTGCAGTTATATTGTAACCTACAGAGGAGTAGAGACTGTATGTCTTGCCTAAAGGGAGCTGCAGTGGACAGACTTAAAACAAGGCCTGGGTGTCCCTTGTTCTTATGTGATTCTCAGCATTTTAGGTGCTAGGAAGGTAACCAGAGGCCTTAAGAAGGAAGTGACTCACTTAAGTTCACAGATTATCTTACTTTCTCTTTATACTTTGGAGCTAGTGAAGAGATTTTCAAGGCCAAGCGTGGTGGCTCTTGCCTGTTATCTTAGCACTTTGGGAGGCTGAGGCGAGAGGATTGCTTGAGCCCAGGAGTTGGAGACCAGCCTAGCCAACATAGCAAGACCTCGACTCTACAGAAATAAAAAAAATATTAGCTGGACATAGTGGCACACGCCTGTAGTCCCAGCTACTTGGGAGGCTGAAACGGAAGGATCACTTAAGCCCAGAAGGTGGAGGCTGCAGTGAGCTGTGATCACACCACTGTCTTCCAGCCTGGGCAACAGAGCGAGATCCTGACTCAAAAAAAAAATTATCTTGATGGTTCCCCAAAACCCAGTCAATATGACTTATGTTTGAAAAATCACAAAGCAGAATAGCTAAGAACAGAGAGGCTTTAGGTCCCAGTCTCCTCAGTAAATCAGCCCCTCTCCTGTTTTTGGCATTTCAAAGGATTGGAACTGCCAAGTGTGCTTTGGAGAATGGTAGGATTTTTACTTGAAGGATGTTCCCACCGCTGTTTCTCACCATCTTTCTGGTTTCCTAAAAAGGAATGGTGACTTATACCTTTTTTTGATACTGACAGTTGTTGAGCTTGTTCTGGGCACAGGGTGTATGTTGTGTGCACGTGAGTGAACAAATGTGGTCCCTCCAGGGAGCCATAATGGGAGCTCGAACCCCTTGTCTGGCTGGAGGTACCTTTTGTCCCTGAAAAGTGGAGGGCAGTAACGGGAAGAATGAATGGCTCGAGAATTATCTAGAAAACTCAGTTCATTTCCTTGCAGGAACAGCATGTCAATATGTTTTTGTCTGCTAGACAATGTGTGGGAAACAGCTTCGATTTTTTTTTTTTTTCGTAACTGTGCATATAATTTCTTAGCATTTCACTTCCGGGCATTGATTAAAGCTTTTCTGTCTCTTTAGAGTCATTAAATAGAAAAACGTCTGCCAGAGACAGATTGACAGCGTTTCTAGGGACTTGCTTAGAGAAATAGGAAGCTCTTTAACTTGCTGAAAAGTTTGTTCTGGTTTGTGCCAAATAGACATTAATAGCTAACATTTATTGAGTTTTATTATATGCCAGGTACCATGCTAAATTCTGTACACAAATTATCATACTTTATTCTCACAGCAACCCTCTGAGATAGGCTGTACGGTTAGTCCCCTTTTCTGATATAAAACTGAGGCAAAGAGGCCAGGCTCAGTGGCTCAGTCTGTAATCCCAGCACTTTGGGAGGCCGAGGCGAGTGGATTGCCTGAGCCCGCGGGTTCGAGACCCCCTGGGCAACTTGGCGAGACCTCGTCTCTACACTACATCAAAAAATTAACCAGGCGTGGTAGCACGCGCCTGTAGTTCCAGCTACTTGGAAGGCTGAGGCGGAAGGATCATCGGAGCCCAGCAGGTCGAGGCTGCGGTGGCTGGGAGTGTGCCACTGCCCTCCAGCTTGGGCGATGGAGTGGGACTCCGACTCACAAAACAAACAAACAAAAAAACTGAGGCAAAGAAACACTGTATCTAGGGTCACTCAGTCAGGACACAGTAGGGCAGGAATTGACCCCATGGGGTCTCACCTTGACAACTGTGTTACATCAAACTCAGAACGCTTAATTCCTTGTAGCATCTAATCACAGCTGGGTGTTGGCTTTCAGGATGGTAGGTGTGTTCTCAAGATCTCAAACCTGTCAGTATGTGTATTTTGGTCTCATCAAAGAGTGTGGAGGCCCATCTGTATGGCCCATTGTATTTCCACCCAGCACTAAAGAGAGTATTGCAGCTCCGTTGACCATACACTTTCACCCAGAAGGGAACATTTCCATAAAGTTGTTTCGCAATGACAGCAGTACTCACTGGGGGGCTGCTTTACCTGTGGGCAGAATGACTGTGGTTGAAGATGGAAGGAAGCGAAATTTAGGCTGTCAAGGTTTCCCTCACCACTGGCTTATACAATTGAAAGAGAGCATTTGGGAGAATTTTCATTGCATAAACGAGGTACCTGAGAAACATGGAAGAGAAGGAACTCAGTGAGGTTCATCCAATTCAGCCAGCCATGCGCCAAGGACTGTGCTACTTGCTCTATATACAGTCATGTGCCACATAATGATGAGGAGACGTTCTGAGAAATGCGTCCTTAGGCAGTGTCATCCTTGTGCGAACATCACAGAGTGCATTTACACAAACCAGGAGGGAGCAGCCTACCATACACCTAGGCTAGTGGTATAGCCTATTGCTCTTAGGCTACAAACCTGCACCGCATGTTACTGCACTGAGTACTGTAGGCAACTGTAGCACAATGTTAAGTATGTGTATATTTAAACATTTAAAATGTGTAGTTAAGGCCGGGTGTGGTGGCTCAAGCCTGTAATCCCAGCACTTTGGGAGGCTGAGGTGAGGAGATTGCCTGAGCCCATGGGTTTGAGAAAAGCCTGGGCAACTTGGTGAGACTTCATCTCTACAATAAATCAAAAAATTAGCCGGGCGTGGTAGTGTGCGCTTGTAGTTCTGACTACTTGGAAGGCTGAGGTGGAAGGATCGCCAGAGCCCTGCAGGTCGATGCTGGGGTGGCTGTGAATATGCCACTGCACTCCAGCTTGTGCAACAGAGTGAGACTCTGATTAAAACAAAAAAGTATAGTTAAAATATGGTATAGAAGATTAAAAAAATAATACAACTGTCTAGTGCACTTACTATGAATGGAGCTTGCAGGACTGGGAGTTGTTCTGGGTGAGTCAGCAAGTGAGTGGTGAGTGAATGTGAAGGCTTAGGACGTTACCATACACTACTGTAGACTTTATAAAAACACTAAACACTTTGTCTATGCTTAATTTATTAAAAATTTTTTCTTCAATTATAAATTAATCTTAGCTTTGTATAATGTTTCTACTTTGTAAACTTTAGTTTTTTAAAAACTTTTTGACTCTGGTAATCACAGTTAGCTTAAAACACAAACACATTTACAGCTGTGCAAGAATATTTTCTTTTTTTATATCTGTATCCTATAAGCTTTTTCAATGAAAATTTTTTACTTTTAAAACTTGTTTCTTAAAAACAAAGACACAAACACACACATTAGCCTCTGCCAACACAAGGGTCAGAATCATCTATATCATGGTCTTCCAACTCCACATTTGTCACACTGGAAGGTCTTTAGAGGCAATAACACACGTGGGGCTGTCATCTCCTGTGATAACAACATCTTCTTCTGGAATACCTCCTGAAGGACCTGCCTAAGGCTGTTTTACAGTTAACTTTTTAAAAATAAGTAGATGGGATACGCTTTAAAATAAAGGTAAAGATATAGTATAGCAAATGTATAGACCAGTAACATAGTCATTTATTATCATTATCAAGTATTAGATACTGCACATAACTATGTGTGCTATACTTTTTTCCCCCTACAAATCCACTTTTATTTGTTTACTTTCCACTAATTTAAATCCTTGAGGGGTACAGCATCACATGGATTCTGTGTCCAATGGCCTTAGCAGGAAGGTTGCTTCAGAATTTGGCATGAACCATGCCACTGTTTCCATGGTCCTGAGTTATCTTTACCCAGATGACTCGGGTTTTGTTTGGTTTGCCGCCAGGAGTCACTGTGTTGTTCTTTGCTTAATATACATAAGCACATCTCTTGCCCAAATAGAATTCAGTTTCATCTCGGGCATAAACACCTTCAGTTTTGAGAAGAGCTGTGTGCTCCTTTGGTTCCAAAGACCTCGCTTATAGTCAACAAAAATGACTTTGGACCACAGCCTTCCAGACATAGTTGCCTCTTAGAAATCCTGTTCCCAGCAGGCCTCCACAGGCTCCAAGACGGCGGAAAGAGCTGTGCTATACTTTTATATGACTGGTAATGCAGTAGGTTTGTTTACACCAGCATCACCACAAACATATGAGCAATGCATTGTGCTACGATGTAAAGATGGCTGTGAGGTCACTGAACAAGACTAATTTTTTAGGCCCTTTCTCTTCTTATCAGACCATTGTTGTATAAGTGGTATGTCGTTGACGAACATCATGATGTGGTGGATGACTATACAAGATTCCATTAAACCTTTCAACCTTGTTGAGCAGGCAGTAACATGCCCATTTTACCAATGAGGATACAGATTCAAAAGCAAGTTGATGCAGCATAACAGACAGAGTCCTTCTGATTAGTTGGGACCTATTTCAGCTAAAGTAAGGACAGTTAACTCCAGTACCAACTTCCAAACCTCAGTAGCTTTAGCCAGTGCAATGAAATTATTTCTCACTTAACCAACAAGCAATGTGTAAGTTCCTGATAAGCTAGCACTCTTCCTTCCATCCAAGGACTCAGGCTTGGGGAACTGTAGCCTTCTGCTAGCCCCTCTGCATGCAATCAGCAGGCATGGGAAGAGCGAGAACACTGAGGATCTCATGGGATGCTCCCATTGATCAGGGCTGGATGTGGAGTGCATAATTTCTGCCATATTTTGTTGACAGAATCAGTCGTGTGGCACCCCCTAGCTGCAAGTAGCCTAGCTTATTTTCCAGGAGGGAATGCATGTGAGTTTCAGTGAATACATACAGTATCTGCCACATAACCATGCTGTACTGGTTATTATATATTTGAATATCACCCCTAGGTTAAGTCATAAAGCTAGCTAGTGGCAGAGCCAGGAGGAGGACCAGGTCATTGTACCTCCATAGCTGGATTCTCTGCACTGCCTCTCCTACTCCACAATGGCTGGATCAAATTCTGTGCCTCTGGGCACAGTGGGTTCCCCTAGTGACTATGTGGACTCTGGGCTGTGACAATGTTGTGAAACGTGGCCATTCTTACTGTGCCCAGCAATGGATTATTTAGGCGATGGATCTGAGAGTAGGTTGTTGGGAATTTTTGTGAGCAGCCAAGTCAGGATCAGTCCTCTGAAGCTTCTGGCTTATATGGCGTTCAGCAGCTCTCCTGGGAGTGATGGACGATAGACAAACTGTGCCACTCTCCCCAGCCAGGCTGGGCTGTCATTAGCATTCAGCAAGGCTGTGAGTCGTGTACAAATCAGCTGTTTAAAGGCTTAAAAAAAAAAACAAAAAACCCTAAAACTGCTGAATGCCTCTCTTTGGTTGAAGTGCCTATGATGTGGAGCTAACAGTTTCCATGCCTGCTGAACAGCCAAGGGGCAGCCATGGTGTAGCATTGCCCTTTTGGGGCATAGCTGGGAGTCATTTTCAGCAATGTGGCCAAATGTGATGATACTCTTGGAATGTGGACATCTGCCATCTTTGGCAAGGGATATTACTTGTTTTTGCTTTCAGACCTTCTGACTTTGTTTATTCAGAGGGGCAAGAAGACCCTATTGGTTTCATAAATGTGCTTCTCTTCTTGAAAAAAATGCTGATTTTAATCACCTCTCCCCTAACTTCCTCCCTGGCTCGTGGCAGGAGACTCAAGTTGTAGAGTGACTGCAGCTCCTATTCCTTCTAAGCTTTTCCCTTCACTCCCACGGGGCTCTAAGCCAGCAAGGAGCAGCTACCAGCAAGTTCCACACACATGATCCCTTTAGTCAGGGCTGCAGAGTCGGTTTATTTTCTTCTGTCAATTGGGAAGGCGATTCCATGTGTCCTCCCCAAGATAATGTCTTGGTGTACCGTGCTGGTTTTGACTTCGGTCACTATGCTTCCTGGTATAACTGACCCTGCCTCCATAGGCCTGGGTAGAAAGAGGTCTTTTAAGTAGCGTTTTAATGGTCACTGCTTGTTCGATGGTAATTAAGTGGGCATTGGGAATTTTCCCAGGTCCAGATGTCTGGGAGTTAGAAACAAATAACATCTGTTCACATCAAAAGGTAGAGTGGCAAAGTACAAATCACAGATCACTCTCAATAAATCCTGGAGCTGGCGTCTGAGATCCACAGAGGAGCCAGCCAGCTTACCTGCAGGCATAGGGTGTTTGCAGTATTCCTCTTCAGATAGAGGAAACAGAGCCAGCCAAGCATTGCCTCTGAGCCCAGAACTGACCTGGGTGTGGTTCTTCTTATTTCATGGCATCCCTGAGTCTTTATCCATCAGATTTGGGGAAGAAGATGGACTTAGTCGGGATGCCAAATGATAGGGAAGAAAGGATACTACCGAGCCCAGCTTCTGCCTAATCCAGGAAGATAATTTATAACCAGTAGACACAGGCAAGAATGGACTCATCTCACAGGAATCAAGGCATAACTTTATTCCGTCCCTCACTTCCTTCTTCTCTTGTTTTGTTCTTCCCTCCCTCCCTCCCTTCCTCCCTCCCTCCCTCCCCCTCTCCTTCCCTCCCTCCTTCTCTCCCTCCCTACCTTCCACCTATGCATCCATTGATTTAGTCAACAGACACTTAAATGGTACTCACTAAATGCCAGATTCTTTGCTAGATGACCAGAAGGGGGCAAAGGGGGAGATGAGTTCCTCCTACAAACCACTCACAGTCCAATATGGGAGTGAAGACATGAACAGAGTTAATCCATCCCCAAGGTGGAGACAGATGAGTGCCATAAGGAAGGGACAAGAAAGTGTGACAGGCGGTTGGAAATGGGGGCGGGGCTCGCTTCCAGGTGAGCAGATGGGTCTGTAGGTTTGAGGAGGTTTTCATAGAGAATGAAGTATTTGAACTGAGCACTGAAAAATGGGGTGGACTTCAACTGCAGAAGGCTGGCAAAAGGGTTAGGAGCTAAAGAACCTGTGTGGGAGTTGGAAAACACCACGTAGACTTACAAAATGCCTATTTTGGAATTAATTGGTGGAGACATGCCCCTCTTATTGAATCAGTGGGAAGGCTTTCTTTCTCCCTCTTTCCCTTTCTTTCCTCTTATATTTTGGCATTTTGGGTTTTTGTTATTCTTTGGGACCATGGAAGAGGACCATGAAATATGAGTGTGGGGGGCCAGAGATGAGGTGGGCTTCACCAGTCATTGACTTTTCCCTCTTCCTTCACTTTGAGCACCTACCAGGGAAAGTCCAGGGGAAACACCGCCCATTAGTTCTCCATGTTATGGGTTGGCTTTGATGTTGATGCCTGGGCTTACTCCATTAGGGTATAGCTTTTGAATAGCATTGGTGCGGGCATTAGGTTTTATACAGCAACCTCAGCTTTTCTTATTTTACAGTATTTTCCCTGCTTGGCCATGAGTGGTCCTGCGCAACTGGCTCTAGAGCTCCTGTATTCAGACTAGGCTGAGCTACAGGGAGCTTTTTTTTTTTTTTTGGTTGGAGTCTCACTCTGTCGCCCAGGCTGGAGTGCAGTGGCACATTCACGGCCACCCCAGCGTCGACCTGCTGTGCTCCGGCGATCCTTCTGCCTCAGTCTTCCAAGTAACTGGAACTATAGGCACGCACTACCACACCCAGCTAATTTTTGATGTATCGTAGAGATGAGGTCTTGCCAAATTGCCCAGGCTGGTCGCTAACCTGCGAGCTCAGGCAATCCACTCGCCTCGGCCTCCCAAAGTGCTGGGAATACAGGCTGAGCCACTGAGCCTGGCTGGGAGCTTCTTTCTAGATCTGGGCTTTGCGTAGGGTCACTGCTTATTAGCATCTAGCAGAAAAGCGGGGAGTCTCATAGCTACCTCTCAGAACTCTTACTGACTTGCTGTGTAACGCATTCCTTAGCGGCAAGCCTGCTTTGCCAATGGGATTGGCCTATGTGCTGTAGTGACTTGGGCCTCATGATGTTTCTAGCCAGTGTTCATCTCTCTGGAATGCTGCCCCTTTCAAGTCTCAAATTACCTACACGTTTACTTACCCTTGAAAGAATGAGCCAATGAAGGTTGATATTCAAAAATATGAACTACGAATGTGGCATTTGGTGGTGTCCAGTCAGAACAGGTTGTATGTTGCTAAAGCGGCATGCTGAAGGCTCCCTGCTGCGCCAGATAACAACTGTTCAGTTGCCAGCTCTTGGGGAAGGTTGGGGCACTGGAGGGGGGACCAGGATAGTGGATGGTGGTAGGACATCTCTCAAGTGACTTGGGATAGCAGCTTTTTACAAAATAGGGAGACGTTGTATCAGTATTTTAAGAACTAGTATGGTGGAAATAGTGCATACCAACTAAAGATCAACCCTCAATCAATTTTTTAAAAATCGACTATAGGGTAACTCCCCAGGTCCCCTCCTACTGTGGGAGCTTTTCTGTCTTCTCAATAAATCCGACTTTCTCAAAAAAAAAAACCCCAAAAAACAAAAAATAAAAATCAACTATATTCTGCCTATTTACAGCCCATGCAGAAGGTTTCCTAGTGGTTTCTGTTTGTCAACAGGGAAGATCTCATCTTTGGGACTTGGTGTGCCTTTCCTGCTAGAGTCTGAAACTGGGTCTGGTTATGGATGCTGGGCACTGAACAAGTGGAGTTTCCTATCTTTCAGCTGTAGAATAAACAGGGAGTTCTCAAACTTTTTGGTTTTGAGACTAGTTTATGCTATTAAAAATTATTGAAGACCCGAAAGAATCTCTTTCATAAGTGCACTAATCCCAGTCACAGGGGCTTTACCCTTATGACCTACTCACCTCCCTAAGACCCCACCTCCTAATATATGGGGGCTAGGATTTCAACATATGCAATTTTTGGGTGAGGGCATAAACATTCAGTCTATAGCAGTTTCCAAAACAAAAATACATATAATTGGGAAGAGTGGCCCTGTTTTATATCTTCACAAATTTTTTAATGCCTGGCTTCATAGAAGAAAGATGTAGTCTAACATCTGCTTCTCCATCCAGTTTGTTGCAATATGTTGAATATATTGTTTTGATTGAAGTATAAAAAGCATTTCGGCCAGGCTCGGTGGCTCAGCCTGTAATCCCAGCACTTTGGGAGGCTAAGGCAAATGGATTGCCTGAGCCCATGAGTTCAAGACCAGCTCAGGCACCTTGGTGAGACCTTTTCTCTACAATAATTAAAAAATTAGCCAGGCATGGTAGCACATACCTGTAGTTCTGGCTACTTGGAAGGCTCAGGCAGAAGAATCGCCGGAGCCCAGCAGATCAATGTTGTAGTGACCGTGAGCATACCATTGCACTCCTGCCTAGGCAACAGAATGAGACTCCAACTCAAAAAAAAAAAAAAAAAGTATTTTCTTCACATAGATATGTAGATGGAAAAAGGAGTATTTTAATAACACTTTCAGGTAATTGTGAATATTATTCTTTGATACTATACTCAAACTGGACAAGTGGTAGGTTTCTAGAAGTTAGTTGAAATGTGGAATCTGAAACCATGTCAGTATCAGACCTGTTACATTAAAACCCACTGGTCTGCCTTGTACTTGGTTGCTTATAGCTTTTATCCATCCATGGTTTTGTAACACTATGCATTGTTCATTTGGAAAAGATAGGTTACAGCGTTATGCAGATCTTTCAGATGAGGGCACTTTTTATTATATGGTATCAGAAACCATAGTACCATTGATATCATCAGAAGTCTTTAGGTATTGGGAAACTGTGAAGGTCATGGTGGTAGACACAAGTTTTCCAGAACTCTAATGTTTGCTTAAGAGCTTGAACTTTATCATTAAAATACCACGGTTATTTTCCCTGACGTGACAAGACTGAAAAAAGTTCGCCAGATTCCCAAGTATGAATAATTTCGGTCTGTCCATCCGTTGTTCTTTCAAGTGAAACTAGTGTTCTATGAAAAAAGTGGCTAGATAAGCTTCCACCTCAATCGTACCAGCAGTTTTTCTTGAGACAAGAATCTTACTTTGCAGCAGAAGTGCTCTGTGTGTATATGTGCATATAGATAGCACTAATAGGAATAATTTGCACTGTGGCTTGTTGGTTTTGCCTGTTTGCACTCCACACACCCCAAGAATCTCAAGGGCTAAACGGCTCTCTGTGGGAGTTTTCCCGAAGGCTTGCCTTTCTGTCCTTACATGCCCAGACGTGCTCCTCTGAGCTCTGCCCACATCACTCACTGCTGAGAATGTGGCCGATTGAAGTGCTGGTGAACAGGAACCCGTTCTCTTGTGGCATCTCCCATCAGCTTCCCATCTGTAACCTGATGGCTCCAAGGTTCCTGTTTACTTTGATTTACTTTTCTAAGGCTCTAAAATATAAGCTGCCCCCCTTGTGTGTGGGGAGTGGTTTTTTTCTTTCCCGGACGTAACTTCCAGGCCATTCCTGGCACAGCTCAATATCTATCCTTGAGCTTCCTGTCCCCAGCTGCTGACAGGACAGTTTGCTTCACATTTATTGCCTCTGGCCCACTTCTCCTCCCATTTGGAACCAAGTCCCCTGGCATCTCAGGAGACCCTTCTCCTGCCTTCCCTTTCTGCTTCTCTCTTGTCTCTTCTCTGCCTGGTCACACTCTTCAAAGCTTAAATCTGTCTCTAACCAGGCTGGTTCATGGTGCCACTCCTTTCTGAACTCCCAGCTCTCACAAGAATTTGGCTCATCTCTATTTCATCAAGTGTGACCTGTGCTTTCATCTTGTGGGGAATTGTTGACTTGCCTTGGACCATAATTCACTTACTTGGGTCTTATATTGATAAGATCATATGCTCCTTGCAGGCAGAGCTATGCCTCGGACAACTTTTTTTCTCCTAGCCCAGTGAGTTGTGTGTTGTGTGAATTCAACCATCACTGGCTGAGCATACTGAAAATCTCTGAGTTTTTTTTTTCCCTTTCTAAAGCTGAAGATTCCAGCATTTTTCCTGGCCACATATGTGGTCTGGGATTTGGAAATATCTTGATGTGTACTCTTCTGAAGGTTTACATTTGAACAAGTGAGGTCTCATAGGACCTCTGACCTTTTGACGTCTTGCCCTTGGGGAATGAGATGTAAATGTGTCCTTTGCTGGGGCAGGTGGAGGGGAGTGTAGTATTTATAACACTTATTTATTGATTAAACTCAGCTTTCATGTACTTTCCAGCCAAAAATAGAGCTAGAAACCACTTTGCCCTCTGAATTTTATTATCACCAATGGATTTAGATGGTATTCATTCATTCATTCATTCATTCAAAATATGCCGGTAGAGCCCCTACTATGTGGTAGGCACCTTGTGAGCTGCTCTGGAGGACACACAGGCATCGAGTAGGTCACAATGTGCTACAAGATATGAGATGTGCACACAGAGGCTTAGCATCTAAGAGGACCGGTTGCCATGAGAGAGAACCCTAGAGATGGTCTTGCCAAAAATGGGATACCAGGGTGGAACTGGCTTTATCTTCCCTGACTAGTAACTCAGGAGGAGACTGGTTCTTTGCTGCTGCAGAAAAATCTCCTCATTATAGTGACAAATGGAGAACAGCTTCTCAGAAAAGAGCTGGAAAGCACCAGGCCTTTGCTGATCCCCACAAAAGAGCATGTGGACTTTCTTCCTGAGTGGAGTGTAAGCAGGACTTACCCAGAGGCCCATGTCTCTCCATTTGGGATAGAAAATAGCATGAGAAATAATAGAATGACTCAGGAGTACCGCACACCCTTCCTTTCCGTGGGCCCATGGTGACCATATCTGCAGGGTATGTGGTGATGGCTGTGCTCTGAGGCTGGGGTGGAAGTGGGGGAAGGGGATGGAGGTATAGCTGGCGGGGTCTGTTCTTCGCTCGGCAACTAGAGTAGTTCTTTTAAAAATGCAGTCCAATCGGGACATGCTTCTCAAAGCCCCGGAATGGTTATTCATTGTAGAAAAAATGAGTCCCATCACCTTTGATGAGGCCTGCCAGGCTGTGTTAGTTCTGCTGGGTTCTGCTGTAAGCGACTTTGAAAAGGTTTTCAGCCCCAAATATGTGTTTCTAGTGCGCATGGGCACCAACCCCACTTCATACCGCTTCTTCAATCCAGGGTCTGGGCTGAGGGAGCAGCTCTTGTGGCAGAAGGAAAGGGAACAATGGCTGAATGTTGTCACGACTCTTAAAGCTTCACTCAAAGTGGTGTGTATATATTGCCTATGCTCACATGCCACTGGCCCCGGCAAGTAAGACAGTCACTCACTATGGGGTGGGACACGGAGACCCCCCACTGGATAGCACTGCAAGTCACAGGGCAACGGACGGGTATGCCTAACACTCTTACAGGGAGGGTAGCGAAGGACTGGGAACAATAACACAAGTCCACCAAGGTCGTTTGCCACCTGGCCCTGCACCTCCCTGCCCTCCTCTCCTGTCCCCTGAAGCCTTTCCTTCCACTCTGATCCTTCCGCTTGTACTGTCCTCAGACACACAGCTTTGTGGCAGAAGCTTTGTTCCTGCCTTTGCCCACAGAACTCTTTGCCTGAATGTCCTGCTTGCTTCATTCAGCCTTTTGCCTGGAGGTCACCTCCCTGAGAGACTTTCCCCCCACTCATTCTATTCTCTTCCATGGCCTCTGCTTCCTTTTTCCTTATATACATGTGACCACCTGAGATCACATGGTTACATGGATTGGATAGATCACATGATCTATTTGCTCATTTGTTATCTTTTTTCTCTAGGAAACCATAAACATTCTGGAGGCGGGACTGTGTCCTGTTTGTCTCCCTGTCTGGTATACCTGGATGCCTAACATCTGGTGGGCTTTCAAAGAATAGACGTTGACTGAAGTCTGCTCACTTGTGGGTCCCAGACAAGAGAGGCTCCCAGCATATGGAGAGTGGCCACCCTATTGGGAGTAAGCGCAACTTCCCCACTTCCTCGCCTGGATATTTCTGTCCTGCTGAATGGGAAACAGCCACATGCTTTCTTTTTTGGCCCAGGGAAGGGGACTTCCCCTTCATGGTCAAGCCTGGCCAGGAGGGTATTGGGAGCCAGGTGGGATCAAGAACCTGACTGGCAGCTCCTGTTGAATTAATACTGAGCTGCCCCCATTCAGCAGCTCTGCTGTATGTGACTGCAGCGGGTGACCAAAGCTTGTGGCGGGTAGGGAGTGTGTGTGTGGGGGTGGGGGTGAAGGAAGCAGCAGGTGGGTGGGGAGGTCAGCTGGGGTCTTGCCACCCCTGTCCCTGCTTGGATCAGTGCTCAGCTCCAAAATAGCAGGAGAGTCAGCAGCTATTACAGAATAGGTGAGGAAAGCAGGAAATCCTGCAGGCATCCCCGGAAGGCAGGAATTACATACGACCAGCACCTGGCTCTGTTTAGGGTCTGTATACCCGGACAAAAGTGAATCTCTCACATCAGCGAGAGCCAGTGCAACTTGGCAATTCTCCAAGTCCTGCCTCTCTCACCAGCCTCCTGGTCTGTCCTGTACTTGTACTCACTGACATCAGTGTGGACCGTGTCTCCTGGGCCCTCACTCCAGCCCTGCCCTACCCTCAGGCCTCAGGGCACTTTTGTCCTGTGTCTTTGAACAACTTAGAAAGAAAAGGTCTCCCTGGCCGCTGTATCTGGGGACTCAGCAAGCCTGCTTCTCTTGGGATACCAGCAAATGGACAAAATACATGCAGCACATAAATTATTGTCAACACACATAGTCTCCTGCTTTCCAAGGGCCATGGGGAACTGTGAGGCAGGCTTCAGGGTGGCACCATGGAGGATGACACAGTCCTCAGTGTCCTTGCACTAAGGTACCCCTTGTGCTGATAGAGGTTGAAAGTCATGGAATGCACAATGTGGTTGCCCAATCCAGGGTAGGGTGGAAATAACCCCTGAGCCTGTGGTTGACCTTGGAGATGTTTAACAGCAAGCGAGGAACTATCCACCCTCTGCTCCGATTCCTGCTGAACCCAGGAGCACATTAGGGCCACAGTAGGCCAGTGGGTACAACAGCCCTGCTAAGGCATGATGACCCTTGGTGGGGGCATAGTTGAAGGTCCCCAGCTCTTGCTGGTGTGGCCATATGAACTGTCTTGATCAGCATCTGTTTGGATTTGTTGGGTGTTCTGCTTGGGCAGTGCTCACCATCTGTTCCAGCTGTTAAGTTTTTTTTTTTTTTTTTCTTGGTCGGGGTCTCACTCTCTCACCCAGGCTGGAGTGCAGTGGTACGATTTCGGCTCACTTGCAGCCTTGACCTACTGGGCTTGGGAGAGCCTCCTGCCTCAGCCTGTTGAGTAGCTGGGACTACAGGTGTGTGCTACTATGTCTAACTAATCTTTTTATTTTTATTTTTTGTAGAGATGAGGTTTTGCTATGTTTCCTATGTTGGTCTTGAACTTCTTACTCAAGCAATTCTCTTGCCTCGGTCTCCCAAAGTGCTGAGATTACAGGTGTGCGCCACTGTGCCTGGCCAAGTATTTTTAACATTACTTCTGGGTGGAGGTCTCATTACTTCATAGCCTCAGTGGCTGAACGACCTGTTCATTTGAACAGGCATTTGAACTGGAAACACGAGTAAGAAGAGTTCTGTGGCAAAATGAGGAAGGGAGGGATTCCTCGTGGAGGGAACAGCCTGGGAAAAGGCATGGAGGCATGAGAAAGCATGGAATATTCAGTGGTGACATCTTGGGGAAAGCCTTATGATGGCCTTTAGTGGGAGGGCCCAGGATGGGGCCCTGGGAGGGGTGGGAGGGAGAAGGAATGAGAGGACACCTTCCTCAGCTATGGGATCAAGGACATATGAGGTTTGCCTTTTCACCAAAGACTTTGCATCTTGAGAACAGACTGCAAAACCTGGCCCCAGATGTAGAATGTGACATGATGAAGGTCATGTGTTAAATTAGTGTCAATGCCAGGATTCATCTGATTGTGAACTAGAGGCCTGTTTCGCAGAGCTCTCGGTCTGTCTGTCTCTTTAACCCACTCAATTTCCCTTTTGCCTTCTTGTCTAAAGTTGAATGATATGGAAATTTCCATCATCCATACTCCCTCTGGGTCTGCCTGGCCTTCCTTTCATACCACAGGAAACCCATTACACTGAGGATCTGGGGGCATCTTTTGTTGAGTTATTAGGTCCTGAGAAGCCATTTTATAGGCAGACCCACTGAGTTACAACTCTGATGTTGACTGGTATACACCCACGTGTTCAAGCCACATTCTCCACAAACCCCCACATTCAATGTCCCGAGACCCTCTCCTTACTGGAATAGGGTTAAATTGAAGAAATTAGCCCTTAAGCAATCCAGGGCTTAGCACATCGATTTACAGAATTGTCTATTGGCATGACATTAGAGCACACAGGAATGGCCTTAATAGCTTATTTAGAAAGAGACAGATTAGAAATTAATTTTAATGATACCCAGTCTCTCATTGTTCCTGTTCTTATGGAACTCTGGGAGTCAGGCCCAAAGCCCGGTCTAATCTTCGTGGTTTCTGATGATGCCATAGGGTACCTTGGGAAGGTTCCAGAGGCAGAGGGTGGCACAGGGAGAGAGGCTCCCACCTCAACCTCCACTTCAATCAGAGCAGCTCGGTTTTATCTGTAGTACATATTGAGGTTTACATAGGAGTTTATTTGGACACACATTTTGTGACTCAACCTAATTTGAAAATCTCTGTTTGAAATGAACAAGCCAATGAGTAACCATAGCTGTAGAGTGAGTAGCCTGCTGTCTGTCACTTCTAAGCCCTGGTTGAACCTGGAGAGCACGTGGGCCTGGACTCAGTGTTTCCTAGATCCAGCTGTGGGCAGAAAAGGGTAGCCCCGTGGGGTGCTGAGAACTGGCCTCTTGCATGGTCGCGGGGCGGGGTGCTTCCTATGCCATCACCACCATTCGCCTAAACAAACGCCCAGACTCACATTTTCCCCCACTGGGATTGTGTCTGCCCACAGCCAGTTCCCAGCAAAACCTGCATGTATGCCGGGATGCTGCTGACCGGGGAACTCAACCTGCCCTCCTAACTGGCCTTGTCTTTTCCCTGGCTGTCCTGTGGTGCTGTCCTTCCTTCCTTCCTTCCTTCCTTCCTGAAGCCAGGGGCCAAGAGAGGCCACCCTGTCCCTCTTGGATTTCCAGGGAGCCAACCGCTCCAACCTCAAGCCCTTGGCTGCTGACATAGCCCTTTCCATTTCCAACGAGACACAAAGCATCAGGTGATTTTCAGGAAACAGCTGCCAGGGAAGGTTCGTTGAGCTTGCCTCCCTTTTGTGTCCCCATCACTGCCTTTGCTTGTGCGGCAGGAGTCCCGGAGGAAGGCGACAGCCTGCAAGGAGACAGCAGTGCCCATTTGTCCTGCGCGTGGGAGGCCTGGCCCGCTGCACCATGTGGCCTTGACATTCCACTTCACCTCTTGACCCGGAAGCTGGGGTATCTCACAGAGATGCCTTGCTGTTTTTTTGCTTTTCCTCTCTCTTCCTTCTTTAAAAGCCAAGCAGTAAATTCATCCTGGTGAAGGATAAAAGGGAAACCTCTTCTTAATTGGCTCAAGGCCATTGCACACATTACCAGGTGCACTCAAACTGCAATTTACTTTTTAATTAAAGTTCTTTCTACCTACGGGAAAGCTGAACATTGGGCCAGTGTTCTCTTCCTTGAAAGGGTATTTTGGGGAGAGTTAAAAAGGAGAAAGTGTGGAGACCATTTGGCTTACTGAGTCGGATTTTTTTGGATCATTTTTGTTTTTTTCGTTTTCTTCTCGTGGGTATCTATCTCTTCTAGGCAATGACCTGCAGGAGAGTCAGCTCGGTGTCCTTGTACAAACGGAGTTCTCCTAGTTCACCTCCTCCCAGCCCCTCATGCCATGTCCCAGGATGTTGTGAGACCAACAGGACCTGGGAGTCTCCTCTGTATCTGTCCCTGTGGCCCCTGTTTTGCCCCAACTCAATGCCGGGGAGAAAACCATGAGCAGTTCCTCATGAGGTACTTGAAGCCCCTGTCACTTCAGGGAAGGTTCAGAGGGCCACAGGGAAGGTCACAGCTTGGGGCTGAGGTGTGCTTGTTCCTTCTCCTGTCAGGGTCCCTCTTGACCCTTCCTTCCGAGTATCCCTGTGTGTCTGCATACTCCTCTCTCATTATATGGGGTAGTCCCCCTGCTTGCAAGTATTGGCCACACCAACACCACCCAGGCCTGTCTTCACTTTGGTTTAACCTCATGAAGAGCCTTCTCCCTCGGGATGCCAGTCGAGGACCGGTCTCTCCCCTATACACTAATATGAAAGCATCCCTCTTTCCTGGGCCTGTCTCTGAATCCTCTAGCCCCTGCTGGCTTCTGGATGTTGAACCCAGGCTTCTGTGCTTCGTAAAAGCTCCGGCCCCAGCTCTTATGCTTTGCTTAGGCCCCCTCATTGGAAGGCGAGAGGGTGGGCACAGGCCCTCTCCCCAGAGACACTCTCTCTAATAAAACAGAAGCCGGGAAAGGTGAGGCCTTGGCGCTTTGGGGGCACATGAATGACTTCCTTTGGGGCACGCAGTGGTCATTCAGCTCCTGGTGTGTTAGTTCTCGGAGAGTGGCTGGAGGAGGTACAGAGGCTGCTTGCCCAGGAGCAGGGCTGGACGGCAGGCCTGGATGGTGCGTCTGGGGTTGAAGCCTAGCTCTGCTTCCTTTCAGCTGTGTGACCTTAGGCAAAATATTTAACTTCTCTGAGCCTCAATTTCTCAATCTGGAAATGGGACAATCATCTCTCTTGGTGTGGTCATTGTGGAACTTCAACGAAGGTCACACTGGCAGAATGTACAGAGCTTATCTCTCCCCTTTGACCACGGCCTGAGCTCCAGTGTCATGGTATGAACATACACCATTAGTGCCACAGAGATAGAGCAGGTAGGATGGTAGGTGATATCATTTCCTCCCAGGAGAGACACTGGTCAAAACTCAGACTTCAGTAAGTACCTGCACGTAATAGGTGAGAATGTCAACAAATGTCCCTGTTCCAGCCCTACTCTCCTCCCTTCTGCCTGCATCTGGTTAAAACAACATCTCAGGGCTGATCTCTCTGGGGAAATTACTGTAGTTGGAATGCTATGATGCTCTGTCATGTCTATTTTCCTCTTACTCAGTCCAAATCCAGGCCAGGAAGCCGGGATGTTTCTGCATGGACCACAGCCTGGTAAGCAGCCATGGGGATCTGACCCAGGACCGGACCCCAGAGTCAGTGCCCTGGAATTTGGTCAGGTGCCCTTGCTGCAAGATGATGACTCTGGCTGGGGAAGGGCAGCCTGTGCTCCCACCCAGCCTGGGGATTTCATACATGCCAGGTTACCTCTGCCTTCCAGAAACCAATGGAAAATAGACGTCCAGGTGGTTTACTGGAGGAGCCTGAACCCCTGCCTCTGTCTCCTTCTGTGTGACTTTGAGTTCATTGCTGCCCTTCTCGGGACCAGTTTCCTCTTCCGGGAAATGGGAACAGGATACCCCTTCCCAGTGTGGTTGTGACTGTCATATTGTATGAAAACTGGAATTTATTTATTATTTATTATTTATGAAAAATTGTGAGCCGTGCGCTGTGGCTCGTGCCTATAATCCCAGTACTTTGGAAGGCAGAGGTGAGAAGATTGCCTGAGCCCAGGGGTTCAAGACCTGGGCAACTTGGCAAGACCTTGTCTCTACAATAAATCAAAAAATCAGCTGGGCGTAATGACATGCACCTGTGGTTTCAGCCACTTGGAAGACTGAGGCAGAAGGATTGCCTGAACCCAGCAAGTTGAGGCTGCAGTGACTGTGAGTGTGCTACTGCATTCCAGCCTGGACGACAGGGTGAGATTCCGACTCAAAAAAAAAATTGTGTATTTATTTTTACATGTTTAAACTTCAGTCACCTTCAAAGTACTCTCCATTGGATGTAATACACTTATAGAGACACTTTTTCCACTGCAAAAAACAGTTTTTGGACTCATCAATTTTGATGCCTTTTAGTACTTGTGCCATTTTTTGTTTTGTTTCTACATTGGCAAAACGTTTCCCTTTGAGGATTCTTTTCATCAGGGAAACACAAAAGTTGCTTGTGGTGAGATCAGGTGAATACCGAGGGTGGGGCATGGGGGTTATGTCATTTTTGGTCAAAAACTGCTGAACACTTGGCGTGGTGTGGGCAGGTGTGCTGGTAAATCCCCCATCATGAAATGGGCAAACACATTGAAAGAATCTCCAGAAAAATATATTGAAGCCTAACGCAGCCCCTCACAACAATGCTCGCTGGTACACTGATGCTGATGGTTCCTAGAACACTTACCTAGTGGGGGAAGCCTGTACTACCAGGGGCCCACCCTCCAAAAGATGATTCTGGATGTTTTTTGGGTTCCCCCCCACACGCTCTCATATATGTCTGTTATTTTCAGTATTTAAGGCAGCTATCACATTTTTTTCTTCAAGCAGCGACTATGATGATAATTTGTTTCTCTAGAAAGGTTGATGACTTACCAGTGAGGCCCCTCCCTTAGCTGAGTACCTCATCTTTCATTCCTCCCTTCTTGTCTTCTCTCCCATCCCCTCTTCCCTCCTCCCTTTCATCTTTTCACAGCATTTACTGTTTACCAGACACACTGTGCTAGGTGCTGGGAAACCTCCTGCTGGGTGCTGGGGAGGATGTGAGGATGTGTAAGCAGCTTACATCCTTGAGGACCTCACGGCCTAATATAAAAGATAACACAGGGCACAGGTTCCAAGGCATGAGAACGAGATTCAATTTCTGCCTGAAAGGAACTTTGAAAGATATCTTATCCAAATGAGGAAACTGACAGCAGGAGAAGAGACACGCCCAGGGTCTGCTGGCTCTCATTCAACCTCCTCACCCACCCCTTTCTAAGTGGGAGAGGCAAGAGGGTGGGTCTTACTTTGGATGATCAAGAAAAGCTTTAGTAGAGTGAGTCCTTGAACTGGCCCTTTAAAGAGTGTTCAAAGATGTGGAGTAGGAAGGACACGCCAGGGGGAAGAAACAGCTTCAGCGAAGGTGTGACAGCCTCAAAGCAGAAACTGAGCCAGAGATGGCCAGTGGCTCTGGAGTAGGAGACAGGTGTCTTGTTCTCCCTGGCTTCTGTAGAGACTGTGACCAGCCGATGGCTTGCAGATGCGGCGGACTAGCTTCCATTGTCCGATTCCCTGCCAGGAATTAATTGTATTCATGGTAATAAGCTTGGGCCTTGGACACCAGGTCGGCTTAAATAAACCTCTCTTAAATGTTGGATTTATGATGCATTTTGCATAATAGTAGCAGCAACTCGACCAGGCACATGCTGGATAGATGAACCCAAATACTTCAAGAAACCTGGTCCAAGAACGCCGGTGAAAAACACCTCATGATAAATCATGGCTATTAATTTGCATGTTTTGGGTCTGCCAGGCTGGAGCAAACAATTCTTTAGCCTCCTGGGAGTGTCGAGCAGCAAGCCTTTATGAACACTCAGGGTAATTTATACTAATGCTTCTGCTCTGTCCTTGCTTCCCTAACATGACTCCTTTGCTGGGAGAGATATTAAATTGGCTCCATCTGTTTTGGGTGGCTCTCTTGGTCATCCTGCAGAGGGGATTCCCTTTGACATCAGCTCCTGTCGGCACCCACAATGTCTTTGGCTTCCTTTTAGCCATCATGGAAAATGGTAGGTGGGTGGACCTTCATGACACAAGTCAAGCCTTGAACCTAAATTAGCCTCGTATGATGGCCATGATGCTGTGGATTCCTTTGAGTGAGTGAAAGGCCAACCTAGAAGCCAGGTCTGATGGAGGAGATGAGACTGTGTGGCACCGCTAGAATTTGGTGTGTGGTTAGAAATTGAGGGAGGAGCTTGTGTTTTGATTTTTTTTTTTTTGACATGGAGTCTTATTCTGTTGCCCAGGTTCGAGTGCAGTGGCACACTCACGGCCACCATAGCCTTGACCTGCTGGGCTCAGGTGATCCTTCTGCCTCAACCTTCCAAGTAGCTGGAACTACAGGTACACACCACCATGCCTGGCTAATTTTTTTTTATTGTAGAGATGAGGTCTCGTCAAGTTGCCCAGGCTAGTCTCAAACCCGTGGGCTCAGGCAATCCTCTCACCTCGGCCTCTCAAAGTGGTGTTTTGATATATTGAAGATAATGCCTGTCTATCCAAATCAGGTCTTTAAGTCCAGATCAGAGGGATGGCTCACCTCAATACCTAGCCCTCAGGCTCTCTCTACTCCCCAAGTCTGACGGAGAAGATTTGACTACCTTTCTAGTCAGAGCAGGGCTGGAATTCATCTGCAACCTTCGTAAGCCATCTGCCTTCTCCAGCTCCATCTATGAAATGGAGGCCCTGACCAGGCGCGGTGGCTCAAGTCTATAATCCCAGCACTTTGGGAGGAAGCAGAGGCGAGAAGATTGCCTGAGCCCAGGGGTTCGAGACCAGCCTGGGCAACTTGATGAGACCTCATCTCTATAATAAATCCAAAAGTAAGCTGGGTGTGGTAGCATGCACATGTGGTTCAGCTACTTGGAAGGCTGAGGCAGAATGATCACCTGAGTCCAGCAGATTGAGGCTGTGGGGGTCGTGAACGTGCCACTGCACTCCAACCTGGGTGACAGAGTGAGACTCTGACTCAAAATAAATAAATAAATAAAAAGATTAAAATTAAACAGAGGTCCAGTTTTTCCGGTCTGATCCTAGATGAAGGTTATTTTCTTGGTTGATGCCTTGGGCACCCACTGGGAAAGGTAGCATCTCTGTCTCTCATGTACTGGTGGAGACTGCTGTGTGATCAGTGTGGGCCCTTCCTCTCCCATGGGGGATGGGAAGCCACACCCCACAATAATCAACTTGCTTAGATTTTCTCCTGCCTGTTGATAGACCCTGCAGTGTTGTGTGGAGAACTCTGGCCCAGGGGTCTGGGTTTGAATCCCAGCTTCACCTGGAAGTAGTCTAGGAGACCTTGGGCAGCCAGCCTAATTTTCCTGAACCCTTTCTTCTAAAATGGGGATATCGATGGAACAAATGAACTCTTGGCATTGTTGGAAACACCAAATGCAAGCCCCAGCCTGATGCTCAAACACAGGGCGTCAGCATTCCAGCCTGCTAGAGTGAGAAGGACCAAGGTCTAGCCTTGGGAAGTCTGTCAACACTCACGAATGGGCGTCTCCCAAATGGGCTTATTGAGACGATGATGATAAAGGTAGGAAACAGGACATCCCCTTCTGTTGCATGAGGCCTTTGGCTGGAGAGAAAATCTGCCTGTCCTCACAGACTCTGATGCTTCCTCTCAGAGCCTGAAGATTCATTCGTAGCAGCTCTTTGGTCTCCAATAGCCTTTTGCTGACCCAGCCGGCATCTCTTCCTGGGAAGGCTGAGCTTCCATCTTTCCTTTTCCCTTTGCTGATCTTCACTTTCTGCATCTGTAAAATGGGTGTAATAGGACCTAGTTTGGCATGGTTGTTGTGAAACTTTAGTAATATCTTCTACGAGCCAGTTCCTGGCACCAAGTAGTTGCTCAGTTAATTGTGACTTTTCACCTTGGCTTGGCTGTTACTTGAGGTGGCCACACGTTCCTTAGCATAAGAGAAGGAGAAGGCTGAGATTCCTTTAAACTCAGTCTGCTCAGCCTTCCCATGTGCCCTGAGATGCTGTGGCCCACCATGGAATAGAGAGCACCATCTTTAATACCAAAAGCTGTGTGTAGGGAATTTCTGGGACATTAAAGCTGCCCCCATAATGGGCATGAATGTGCTCTGTGGGGGGAGCTAGTTCAGTGTGACTTCAGACTCAGTGACCACTGCTTGCTGACCCTGGAACACCTTTGTTTGGTTTCTCACCTGTAAAATGGGCTAAGATCATGCCCTCCTTCACGGGGTCATGGTGAGGGTTTAAAAGAAATGACAACTTGAAAGGGTTTTACTTAGAGTAGGTGCTCAGTAAACGGTAGCACCCTCCCCTCTTTGTCAGATGAACACATGTAAGTGGCTGTTGTTTTAAAAATTTTTCTCAATATCTTTGGCTCATGGCCTTGGCAGTACAAAATGGCAGCCCGCTTCCCAACCAGAGCTGTTATATTCCTTCCTTCCTGTCAGCAGAAGCTGGCGTGCACTTCCACACACTTGACAGTTGGCACCATCTATTCCTTGTCCTCAGAGGGGCCAATAGACAGCCGTGTTTAGTGTTCAGGGCTCCTCCTGTGCCGTTGCCTGGCTTAGACCTTCACATCCTGATGCTGTCAGTGAGGGACGGGACAGGAAAGCTGAGTCTCACAAAGACATAGCACTGGCCTGGTGCAGGCAAGGAAAATGGTCACTTTAACACACACCAGTTTTTTTTTCCAGGTCACTGGATTTCTTTCTAGATTAAATAACCTCATTACATATTATGAGAGGCCCGGACCCTGGACTCATACCTGAGTTCATATCCCAAGCTGGATGGCTTTGTACAGCTCACCTAAATGCTCTGTGCCTCAGTTTACCTATTTTTAAAATAGAGTGGTAGTAACTCATACAGTAGTAACTCATATGATTTTTATGAAGACTTGAGTTACTGTGGGTAAAGTGCGTCATCTGGTACCCGGCATGTGGCCAACAGTCAATAGAGGTTGGCTACTCTTATTATTTTATTCATATTACCTCCCTTGATTCCTATAAGCTGCCCAAGGGGTACCCAAACAAGCCATGTATTTGTGTACTCCTTTTCTAGATAAGGAAAGTGAGGTTGAGCAGTTACATGGTCAAGGATTCCACAGGAAGGAGTGACTGGGCCTGGATCTCTGTGAGACACTGCATGATAATGGTGTCTACACCACTACTCAATGGTGTCCAAACACTGCTTCATAGGTCTGCTTGCTCTGGGAGACCTGGAGAACCAGAACAATGCAGATTCCTGGACCCCACCTCAGATCTGCCGAATTAGGATCTCCAGGGTGGAGCCTGGAAACCTATGTTTGTAAAGTGCTTCCCAGGGAATTGCGATGCCCAGTTGGTGTTGGGGTCTGCAGTCTACGTGGCTGGGCACACAGCTCACGGTGTCTCCTCAGGGCAGAGGGACAGGGCAGGGACTCTAGAATGAACACACACCTTCACAGTCTGCAGACCTGTCTCGGTGGGCTTAATAGGAGCCTGTGGCTGTGCAAGCAAGGAAAATGGTCACTTTAACACACACCAGTTTTTTTTCCAGGTCACTGGATTTCTTTCTAGATTAAATAACCTCATTACATATTATGGGCTTTGTAGAGAAAGTCTATTTAAACCAGTTGAGACATTCCTTGTCAAGATATTCTGTTTGGCCTGGACATGGCTAATAAACTAGAGGTTGCCAGAGACACCTTGGCCCATTGTGAAGGGCTCTTGGGGACATGGTTGACTTGCAGGGTAAGTGTCACTGCCCAGAAAGAGGCACCTCTCACCAGGAACCTGGCATTCACTGGGAACTCCTTGGACTCTGATCTGACCTGGTCCTTCAGAGGACTGGAGCTTTGGGGGCTTCTGGAAGCACGGGGACCCAGACTCAGAGAGTGTTAGATTTATCACCAATCTTGTTTCCCCAGCATGTTGAGGAAACTCATTGTAGACTCATTGGTTTCCTGCTTCCACCACAGAGTCAGGGGTTGGATCTCCAAAGACACACTCGTGGGGTCTTTTCCTTTTGTGTCTGAAAGTAGCGAAACACATGGGCCAAGGATCAGTCTGCCTGGGCTCAAATCCTGACCCTGACACTCACCAGCTGTGAACTCTTAGACAGACTACTGAATTAGTCTTAAGCCTCAGTTTCCTCATCTATAAAATGGAAAGAATAAGATTCACCTCATGAGGTTGCTGTGAGAATTCAATGAGATAACCTAGAAAAAGTTGGGTTCACGAAAGACTCTCAATGGATGTTAACTGTCACTATTAATTACTTGTGTCCTCAATATGGTATGGGTTTAACTGCCTGCCTAGAGGGAAGGCTTTGGGACACTTTGGAGAGTAAATCTTCACAGGTGAGTAAATTACTCATTCATTCAGTCTTTTAGCAACAATGTGTGGAACTCCATCTCTGTGCTGGCACTGGGGCTACAATGGAGACCGAAATCATTCCTTTCTCATAGCACTTACCTCAGTCTGGAGCCTGATGTCAAATGAGTCAACACACACTGCAAGAAGTGCCATCAAGGTAAAAAATAGCCTATGGTGAGAAGAACAAGGTGTTCATAGGGAGATCCTCCCTGAGCTTGGGTGGTCAGGGCAAGCCCTGAGACGGTGATCTGAAGGAAAAGAAGGAGCTGGCTGGGTAAATCATAGGATAAACTTTCTAGGCAGAAGGCAGAGTCCCCAAGGAGAAAAAGGAAGTTAGCATGTTCTGGTGTGATCAGGAAACCCGGGAGTGAGGGGCAGGAGGCCAGGTGAGGCTTGGGTTGTGGGCAGGGGTCAGATCACGCAAAGCCTGGTGGGCTGCGTTGGAAGAGAGAGAAGCCCACCAGGCCATCTGAGAAGGGAAGAGACAGACAGACCAGTAGTGCTAACAGGTTGTCCTGGCCGCAGTGTGGAGAACACTGAGGTGGTATGGGGCAGGAAAGGAAGCTAGAGATAAATTAGGAGGCCCCTGGAGTGACCCTGCTGACTCAATTTAGCACGTTAAATCACACAGGACGTGCTCAGCCCAGTGCTAAGCTCTCTGGGGCCAGTCATGACCCCTGAAATGGTTCTCTCTTTTAGCGCCAGTCTGGGGTGCAACCATCCTGAGCCTCACAGCCTGACTGGGCTCACTCTTGTCTCTACTCGCAGAGGAAACATGCCCTTTCTGTGAGTCTTCCCAGCCAGGAAAAGTCCAAGCTGCGTTCCCATCAAGCAGCTTTCTAAGGGGCCACGTTTACAAATGTCCCTGAACCAGAGTTCCTCTCTTTCCCAAGCATTTTCCATCTCCATGGACTGGCTTCTCTCTGTTTCAATGACGCTCCTCCTATGGCTGTTCCAGTGACCTCATTCCCTGTTTCCCAAGCCCCACATCTCATCTCTGCCCTGCTTGACTAGTTACCAACAACCTGATGTAGGTCACAGTCACTCCTCATTTGGCTCTGGGGTCCCATGGTCAGTGCTGGATTCTCGTCACGTTGGGTATTTTTCAGGAAGGACAGTTAGTCTGGGCAGATGGGAAGTGGCCCTGGGTTTAGTGAAGCATGACTGTTAAAGACTCTGGCCTGTTCTCTTGTGCTTAGAATGTGGGCCTACCCACGGGGGCTTTGGGAAACCAAAAGCTCTCAGTCCCTTGGGCAGCGACCTCATGGCCTTAAGCTCTCTGAGATCAGAGTTTCTTAAAAGAATTCACAGAGAATGTGAAAACCCTCTGTGAGGGTACACTGACTGTATAATGTGATCTAAAAGTATGACTCTCATTCCAAAGAACCCTTTTCCAGCTTGGGATGTTGGGGTCAGGCAGATGGTGGTCTTACCCAGACATTCAAGGCAAAAGATAAATCTTGAGTAGAAAGCTGAAACTTTGAGCTCACTTCCATAATGGCATCTCTGAACTGTTTTTAGTTTTTTTTTTTCTTTTGCCTTGCAAAGTCCAGTCACCTTGGAGAAATAGAGGCTGTTTTGTAATTCTTGGTTGAGTTGTTCTGAATCTACCTCATTACATTCTTCCTTGTCAGTCATTCACCACAGGCTGCCCTCTGGGTGTTAGTAAATCCTTGACTACAGTGACAAGGCAGCAGGTGGCCACAGAACATACATGAAGTCAGGCATCAGGGGAGTTCAGCGTGTGTCAGACCCGAAAAGGCCCTCAAGATCACCTGACCAGCGGTTTTGAAATGCCTTAAGCTGTAGGATTCTTGGCCAAGCAGAATATTACCTGGAAGCTGAATCTGCTCAACAGATCAAAACAGGGCCCACCTGACTGAAGCAGTGGGTAGGGGAGGAGCATTGGACACAGGCTGCTTCTCACCTCGGCTATCTGCAGAGACTCTCCAGGGAACCCAGGGCTGGGTTTGAAGACCACTGATCAGTTCAGCCAGGGAGAATGACTTGCCCTTAGAGATGCATAGTTTGAAGGGGTCACATGGTCCAATGACCTCAATCCGAATACAGAACTCCAGACTCCTAGTGCAGTGCTCTCTCCGATATATCTTACCCTTTGTCTTAGATGGTGAGTATCCACTGGCCCTTGGTGTGGAGCCTCTCTGGGAGAAGAAAAGGGGGAGATTTTCAGGCTGAGATCTCCAGTGGTGTTGCCAAAACATTAAACCGCCCCCCCCCAAGTAGAGTCGCTGGCAGGAATGAGTCATGAGCTAAGGAGGCTGCTGGAAGGCTCAGTCCTTAAGAAGCCTCAGTAGAGATGGATGGAAAATGAGTCATGGTGACGACAGAACCAGGCCTGGGCTTTGTGAGGTGGGGTAGAGGAGCCACAGGAGAGGGGTACAACTAGATGACAGAGTCCCCTTAGCTACTTGCTATTCCTGTATTGGAGGGTGATTAGTCAGTTGTCCCTAAGTTGGCTGCATAACAAACAACCCCAGCTCTCAGTGGCTTACAAAACAAAAGCTTATTTCTTCCTTACGTTGCACCTGGGCTGTGCATTGGCTGTGGTTCTGCTCCATATACTTTCTCATTTTGTGACCTGCTTGTTTTATTGTAGCTGAGAACAGCAAGAGGCTGAGCCAAATTGCACAGTCACACTTACAACTTCTGTTCAGACTCAGCAGCCTTCATGTCTGCTCATACTCCATTGACCAAAATAAGTCATGAGGCAACCTGGAGATGGGGAGGGGTCTTCATACTTCATAAGGCAAGGGGATGGAGGTTGCATATGGGGTGCTTGTCTCCACAGGACATCCATCTTTGGAAATAGAAAGATTTTTAAAGATCTCTGGATTCTAGCTCTTAAGAAAGTCTATATGCCAGGTGCAGTGGCTTGCACTTGTAATCCTAGCACTTTGGGAGGCCGAGGCAGGAGGATTGCTTGAGCTCAGGAGTCTGAGACCAGCCTAGGCAACATAGTGAGATCTCATCTCTACAAAAATAAAAAAACGTAGCCAGGCGTAGTGGCATGCGCCTGTAATCCTGGCTACTTGGGAGGCTGAGGTGGAAGGATTGTCTGAGCCCAGACGGTTGAGGCTGTGCTGAGCCATGATCATGCTACTGCTCTCCAGCAGAGACAACAGCGAGACCCCGATTCAAAAAAAAAAGAAAGAAAGAAAAAAAAAGAGACCGTGTGAAGTCTCCCAGAGTCCCGAGTTCCAGACAATGTCATATTTATCCCTTGTGGGGAACTTCTGTCTTTCTTTTTCTCTCCCAGAAGAGGATTGCACCTGAGCTGGCTTGAAGAGGGAGCGATGGGTATCTCCTGGTGGGGCTGGCTGGGTCATGCAAGAAGCATCCGTGACTCGTTCACTTGGACTCAAAGAGCATCACTGATTGCCTCTGCTCTAAGGCCACGCTTTGAAGGGAAGTGGGCTGGCACGAGGGCGGGAACGAACATTCCTACTACTCTTACCTCACCCCTTTCCAGGAATTGTATGTTGTGTGTTTTATGGTATTGCTTTGACAGATGAAAATCAAAACTGAAGCTCTTTGAGGCCCCAAGGCTTCAAATGCCTCCACCTTCCCAGTGGAAATCAATGAATGCCTACTTTAATGGAGATGTTTGTGTTTTTCATGGTATTGATTACTAATAAGTTAAGAATTAGGAAATCACTCTGCAGTGGGATGATCGGAGATCTGGATCTGGGTTACTCGGAAAAGTGCTGCCACCAACCTTTTTAACAGTGTCAGTGGCTCCTGGCTCAGCAGAGAGCTCATCACACAAATCACCTGTGGGCTTCCAGGTGGCCTCTGATTGGATGAATACCACTAAAGTCCTTATTTTCCTGGGGGTTGCTCCAGAGTCTGTCTTCTGCAGGAAAGTCCACACTGGGAGATGCTAATGACTCTGGTAGCTGCTTGTTCTTCTGCAGCCTCTGAGGCGAGTATCAGAGGCTATTCTCCAGGCTGTTGGGTGAGGAGGGCAGGAATTTAGGCAAGATGATAGTCTTCTCTGGTATTGCAAACCTAGTCAAAAGGCGAGGCACGTTATCCAAAGTGTATCCACTTTGGCTCTGCAGAAAGACACACTTGTGCTACTTCAGGTCTGAGAGGTCTGAAGGACAGAAGGGATTCAGAGCCGTCTGTTCATCAGGACTCTTGTTCCTCTGAACTTGCTCAAGTTTCTATTTTTCTTTTTCTTTTTTTTTTTTTTTTGAGTTGGAGTCTCACTCTGTCACCCAGGCTGGAGTGCAGTGGCTGCTCCCGGCCACCGCAGCCTCGACCTGCTGGGCTCCGGCGATCCTTCCGCCTCAGCCTTCCAAGTAGCTGGAACTACAGGCGCGCGCT